>JAXIVJ010014137.1:0-35265 GCA_036785665.1 Chirona hameri | reverse complement strand
GCAGTCCCTGGTGGTACTGTCCTTTGCGACACTGCAGTCTTTGGTGCTACTGTCCTATGCGACACTGCAGTCTGGTGGTACTGTCCTATGTGATACTGCAGTCTCTGGTGGTACTGTCTTATGCGACACTGTAGTCTCTGGTGGTACTGTCTACTGCGACACTGCAGGCTCTGGTGGTTCTATCCTATGCGACACTGCAGTCTCTGGTGGTTCTATTCTATGCGACACTGCAGTCTATGGTGGTACTGTCCTATGCGACACTGCAGTCTCTGGTGGTACTGTACTATGCGACACTGCAGTCTCTGGTGGTACTATCCAATGCGACACTGCAGTATCTGGTGGTACTGTCCTATGCGACACTGCAGTTTCTGGTGGTACTGTCTTATGCGACACTGCAGTCTCTGGTGGTACTGTCCTATGTGACACTGCAGTCTCTGGTGGTACTGTCCTATGTGATACTGCAGTCTCTGGTGATACAGTCCTTGCCGACACTGCAGTCTCTGGTGGTACTGTCCTATGCGACACTGCACTATCTGGTGGTACAGTCCTTGGCGACACTGCAGTCTCTGGTGGTACAGTCCTTGGCGACACTGCAGTCTCTGGTGGTACTGTCCTATGCGACACTGCAGCCTCTGGTGGTACAGTCCTTGGCGACACTGCAGTCTCTGGTGGTACTGTCCTATGCGACACTGCAGTCTCTGGTCGTACAGTCCTTGGCGACACTGCAGTCTCTGGTGGTACTGTCCTATGCAACAATGCAGTTACTGGTGGTACAGTCCTTGGCGACACTGCAGTCTCTGGTGGTACTGTCCTATGCGACACTACAGTCTCTGGTGGTACTGTCCTATGCGAAACTGCAGTCTCTGGTGGTACTATCCTATGCGACACTGCAGTCTCTGGTGGTACTATCCTATGCGACACTGCAGTATCTGGTGGTACTGTCCTATGCGACACTGCAGTCTCTGGTGGTACTATCCTATGCGACACTGCAGTCTCTGGTGGTACTATCCTATGCGACACTGCAGTCTATGGTGGTACTATCCTATGCGACACTGCAGTCTCTGGTGGTACAGTCCTATGCGACACTGCAGTCTATGGTGGTACTATCCTATGCGACACTGCAGGCTATGGTGGTACTGTCCTATGCGACACTGCATTCTCTGGTGGTACTATCCTATGCGACACTGCAGTCTCTGGTGGTACTGTCGTATGCAATACTGCAGTCTCTGGTGGTACTATCCTATGCGACACTGCAGTCTATGGTGGTACTATCCTATGCGACACTGCAGTCTATGGTGGTACTGTCCTATGCGACACTGCATTCTCTGGTGTTACTGTCCTATGTGATACTGCAGTCTCTGGTGGTACTGTCCTATGCGACACTGCAGTCTCTGGTGGTGCTGTCCTATGCGACACTGCAGTCTCTGGTGGTACTGCCCTATGCGACACTGCAGTCTCTGGTGGTACTATCCTATGCGATACTGCAGTCTCTGGTGGTACTATCCTATGCGATACTGCAGTCTCTGGTGGTACTATCCTATGCGATACTGCAGTCTCTGGTGGTACTATCCTATGCGACACTGCAGTCTCTGGTGGTACTGTCCTATGCGACACTGCAGTCTCTGGTGGTACTATCCTATGCGACACTGCAGTCTCTGGTGGTACTGTCCTATGCGACACTGCAGTCTCTGGTGGGTACTGTCCTATGCGACACTACAGTCTCTGGTGGTACTATCCTATGTGATACTGCCGTCTCTGGTGTTACTGTCCTATGTGATACTGCAGTCTCTGGTGGTACTTCCCTGTGTGACACTACAGTCTCTGGTGTACAGTCCTTGGCGACACTGCAGTCTCTGGTGGTACTGTCCTATGCGACACTGCAGTCTCTGGTGGTACTGTCCTATGCGACACTGCAGTCCCTGGTGGTACAGTCCTTGGCGACACTGCAGTCTCTGGTGGTACTGTCCTTTGCGACACTGCAGTCTTTGGTGCTACTGTCCTATGCAACACTGCAGTCTGGTGGTACTGTCCTATGTGATACTGCAGTCTCTGGTGGTACTGTCTTATGCGACACTGTAGTCTCTGGTGGTACTGTCTAATGCGACACTGCAGGCTCTGGTGGTTCTATCCTATGCGACACTGCAGTCTCTGGTGGTTCTATTCTATGCGACACTGCAGTCTATGGTGGTACTGTCCTATGTGACACTGCAGTATCTGGTGGTACTTGTCCTATGTCCTATTCACTTCTGAACCCCGCCTTAGCCAAGCTAAGTAGCTGTTGGATAGCTCTGTTGTTTGTGTAATTTTTTTGAGTGAATCACACATTATATTTAGATATAAGGATTAGATATTTAGTTTTGTGGATCGTTTAGGTATTATTTTTAAGCATTCATAGTTAGCTGTTACCTCTTACTTGCTTTTTAAAGGACTTTTCATTCTAGCTTGTGTGCGCCAAAATTGTCTTAGTCTTATTTTTGTGTTATTAGTTGCAGGGTTGGATAAGTAGATATTTTAGAAAATAGGGATAATTAAGGTGTATTTAGTATTTAGTTTATTTAAGGATTAGATATTTATTAGTCTAGTATTAGGTGCACTCATAAGCTGATTTGTGTCACTAGCTTTACCTAGATCTAGTTTATAAAAAATCAAATCACGTTCCCCTTCTGAACCCTACTTTAGCCAAGCTAAGTAGCTGTTGGATAGCTCTGTTGTTTTGTGTATTTTTTGAGCAACCACATTATATTTAGATATAAGGATTAGATATTAGTTTTGTGGATCGTTTAAGTATTATTTTTAAGCATTCATAGTTAGCTGTTACTCTTACTCTTACTTGCTTTTTAAAGGACTTTTCATTCTAGCTTGTGTGCGCCAAAATTGTCTTAGTCTTATTTTGTGTTATTATTGTAAGTAGAGGTTATATATTAGAAAATTAGGATAATTAAGTGTAATTAGGGTATTCAGTTTATTTAAGGATTATTTAAGGTTAGTATCTAGTACTAGTGCACTCATAGCTGATTTGTGTTACTAGCTTTACCTAGATATCTAGTTAAGGCTTAGAGAGAAGAAGAAAAAAAAGAAAAAAAAAAAAGTTAAGTTAAGTTAGTAAAGTATTGAAAAGTGCATAGTACCTAAGTTATATACCTAAGTTACTAGTGTATTAAAATGAGCATTGACTAGATGCAGGCGAAGGTAGCAGAGCTAGAGGCCCTCCAGGCTAGAGTAGCGGAGCTTGAGGCGCAGTTAAGTAAGTGTAGGTGTCGAGATGAGCCGCAAGAGGGTGTAGCTCCTGACCAAGGAACGTATGCGCAGATTGTGGTTAGGGGGTCAGAAAAGGAGCCTACAGGATCAGGGACCAGTGGTAGTTCTGATAGGGGCATAAGGGAGGAGGATAAGGCAAAGGTGGATAGTGCGGCTGGGGTTTGGAAGTGTGTTGGAGGGTCACGTTTCTGGAGACCCAACATTGTGGAAAGTAATCTGCTAGGGCCACAGACAGTAAGGATGAGGAGGGTGCAGCTGGGTAATGGAGGGTGGTAGCAGAATCTGGAGGAGGAAGAGGAAGGGGATCAGGAGGGATGGACAAAAGTTCAGGGTAGAGTCAGGCAGTACAGCCCCAGGGAACATCAGCAGGTTACACTAGCAAATAGGTTCAGTGCGTTAGAGTCAGCAGCTGAAAGTGACAAGGTACAGATTCAGCATTTAGTGGTTGGGGACTCAAGGGTAAGGCCCTTAAGGCGAACATTCTGTGGGGAAGAGGGACAAATGTATAGTTAAACCGGGGGCAAAAGTAGTTGATATGGGCCCTGTCATTGAGGCAGAACTGGGTAGGAGTAGCCCGGAGACAGTTATAATACAGGTGGGGGTGAACAACATAGGACCTAGGCAGAGTGTGAGAATAGTAGCGGAGTACCGGAGCCTGCTGCAGAGGTTGAAGGAGTCCAGGAAACCAGTCATTGTGACTGGCATCCTCCCTCGCTGTGGAGCCAGTGAGGAGTGGTACTCGAGAGCTCTGTCTGTGAACAGCTCAGTTCAGAACTTATGTTCAGCTATGGGGTTTAGTTATGTAGACTTATGGGATCAGTTCTATGAGTGGAATAGGTACTATATGAAGGATGGGCTTCACTTATCGGATGAGGGGGCAAGGGCTTTGGGAGATGCCTACAGAAGTGTCATTCAGGGAAACTAGGTAGGAGGGGGGGTTCAGGGACGCTAGTACTAGGGCATCAAGAAGTAAGCATTGGTAGAAGTTCATGTCAGAATAGGACAGTAGATCATAATTCCCTCAGAATTAGTAGAGTCAGCTCAAAGTATAAGATCACATGTGTGTTGCTGAATGCCCAAAGTATTAGGTCTAAATTTGATGAGTTTGAGTGTTATGTTGCCCTTGAAAAGCCTGATATCATTTGTGTAACCGAGACATGGGTTAGTGAGGGGTATAATAGGGATAGGCTACAGGATTTCGAGTTACAAGGGTATAACATGTTCTCATACTGCAGAGAATCACGGCAGGGAGGTGGAGTGTTTGTATATGTAAATAGCTTGTACTGCACTACTAGAGTTGATGATTCTAGTAAAGTAAAAGAAGTAGAATCAATCTGGCTTGACATTAAAATTGGTACAGGAAACAGAGGAAGGTTGAGGATAGGTGCATTTTACAGACCAGGGAATCTTCCAAGGAACTCCCAAGCTGAAACAGACCAAGATATTTGTGAGGAAATACGTAGGAACTTTCGGGCTCAGTGTCTTATTATGGGAGATTTTAACTTAAGAGGATACGAAAGTATAGCAGAGGAAACAAATGAGTGTAGGTTGTATAGGCAAATCTTTGAAGAGGAGCTTTTCATGCATCAGTTTGTAACAGAGCCAACCAGACATTGCTCCATTCTAGACCTTGTATTCTCAGACAACAGTGATCTAGTTAGTGACATAAGTATTTGTGCAGGTCTAGGAACCAGTGATCACAATATGGTTAAATTCAATATCTCATCAGAAATGAGGCCCAAAGATAACCTTATTATGGTTCCAAACTTCAGCCGGGCTGATTTTGATGGTATTAGAAATGACCTCGCACAGATAAAATGGAACGTTGAGTTGGCAGGTTTAGATGCATGTGAGGCCTGGAATGTTTTCAAAGCTAGATTAAGCCAAATTCAAAATCGGCATATACCCCTCAGGCACAAACGTAACAGAACCAAGGGCAATCCAGTTTGGCTTACCCCAGAAGTAAGGAGTGCTATACAAGCTAAAAGAAGTGCATTTGGCATTTTGAAGGGATCTTCACTAGATATAAATCAGAAGGCCTACCAGAATGCAAGAAATTCAGTTAAGAAAAAGGTCAGAGCAGCTAAAAGGGCAAAGGAACTTGATTTAGCTAGACATTGTAATGCAGATAGTAAGAAGTTCTTCAGTTTTTATAAGTTAAGTACAGTTTCCAAAAATATAGGTCCTTTTAAGGTAGATGATGTGTTAGTTAGCAAGGACAGTGAAATGGTTGAAGTGCTTAATGATCAGTTTCAATCTGTCTTTACTATCGAGGACCAGAGTAGTATTGCAGCACTTCAGCCTGAGCTAGAGACAGAGGAGACTATAGGAGAGCTAGGTGGCATAAGTAGTGAACTTGTTCTAGAATATCTAAATAAAGTAAGGCCTAACAAGGCAGAAGGACCTGATGAAATCCATGCTAGACTTTTAAGAGAATCTGAAAGGGAGTTGTCGGTTCCATTAGCCATAATATTTTCTAAATCACTTGCAGATAGTAAAATTCCACTTGATTGGAAAAGAGCAAATGTTGTTCCTATTCATAAAAAGGGAGATAGAAGTAAAGAGGAAAACTATAGACCAGTTAGTCTGACCTCATTAGTCTGCAAGGTGCTTGAATCAATCATCAAAGATAAGATTGTTGAATTCTTGGAGCAAAATGAACTCATCAAAGATACACAGCATGGCTTTAGGAAGGGCCGTTCTTGTTTAACTAATCTTCTGGAGTTTTTGGATGTTGCAACAGATAGCGTTGATCAGGGTAAACAGCTAGATGTAGCTTTTCTTGATTTCAGTAAAGCATTTGACAAAGTCCCCCATACAAGACTGGGGTTGCAACTTAAAATTCATGGGATCAGGGGCAAGATTCTGGATTGTATAGAAACGTGGCTTTCAGGACGCCAGCAAAGGGTTATATTGAATGGGTGCCAATCACAATGGAAGGAGGTTCTCAGTGGGGTTCCACAGGGCTCAGTCCTGGGCCCATTGCTTTTTATAATATTTGTGAATGCAATTGAGAACAGTATAGACAGCAAAGTCTTGAAATTTGCAGACGATCTAAAAGTTGTCAGGATTATTAGAGGAAAACATGATCAGGATGTTTTTCAATCAGATCTGGACAAGCTAGTTGAGTGGTCTGAAGCATGGCAGATGAAATTCAATTTGAGTAAATGTAAGATTATGCACGCTGGACGGGTTAGCAGTAAACATAGGTATGAAATGGGTGGGCAGAAAATGGAGCAGATTGAAAAGGAAAGAGATTTAGGTGTCGTGGTAAACAATAGACTATCAGCGTCAGACCAGGTTGTAGAAGCTAGGAAAAAGGCACTTAGAATGCTAGGGGCCATTAACAGAAATGTTTCCTACAAGAGTGAAAAGGTAATAACAAAACTGTATTGTGCATACGTTAGACCACATTTGGAGTATTGTGTACAAGCCTGGTCTCCAACATATGAGAAAGATTGCTGGTTGTTAGAAAGAGTTCAAAAAAGGGCAACAAAAATGATTAATTGTCTTGGTAGTTTACCTTATGAAGATAGATTAAGGAAATTGGGTATGTTTTCACTTAGATATAGAAGGCTAAGAGGAGATCTAATTGAAGTCTTCAAATTTGTAAATAGTCAGCATTCTGGATATTTAAAGGGTATGTTTGAGTTCAATAGGGAAAATCGAGGTAGAGGTCATCAGCATAAACTCATTATGAAACAAAGTAGGACTAGGCTACGACAGTTATTTTTCAGTACAAGGGTTGTAGGACATTGGAATATGCTACCAGGGGATGTCGCTGATGCAGTGACACTTGCTTCCTTCAAAATTAGATTAGATAAATACTTTACAGAGAAGGGATTAGTTCATAAATACTCGTGGGACTAGCCTTCTTTTATGCAGGTAGAGTAAGGTGATTTGAAGGGGCGAGACTGGTGGAGGGGGGGGGGGATGGGGGGGGGGGGGGGGTGCAACCTCGGATGGGCCCAAGAGGCTCTTTGTTGCACTTTTCTTTTATGTCTTTATGTCTATGCGACACTGCAGTCTCTGGTGGTACTGTCCAATGCGACACTGCAGTATCTGGTGGTACTGTCCTATGCGACACTGCAGTTTCTGGTGGTACTGTCTTATGCGACACTGCAGTCTCTGGTGGTACTGTCCTATGTGACACTGCAGTCTCTGGTGGTACTGTCCTATGTGATACTGCAGTCTCTGGTGATACAGTCCTTGCCGACACTGCAGTCTCTGGTGGTACTGTCCTATGCGACACTGCAGTCTCTGGTGGTACAGTCCTTGGCGACACTGCAGTCTCTGGTGGTACAGTCCTTGGCGACACTGCAGTCTCTGGTGGTACTGTCCTATGCGACACTACAGTCTCTGGTGGTACAGTCCTTGGCGACACTGCAGTCTCTGGTGGTACTGTCCTATGCGACACTGCAGTCTCTGGTGGTACTATCCTATGCGACACTGCAGTCTATGGTGGTACTATCCTATGCGACACTGCAGTCTATGGTGGTGCTGTCCTATGCGACACTGCATTTTCTGGTGTTACTGTCCTATGTGATACTGCAGTCTCTGGTGGTACTGTCCTATGCGACACTGCAGTCTCTGGTGGTACTGTCCTATGCGACACTGCAGTCTCTGGTGGTACTGTCCAATGCGATACTGCAGTCTCTGGTGGTACTGTCCTATGCGACACTGCAGTCTCTGGTGGTACTGTCCTATGCGACACTGCAGTCTCTGGTGGTGCTGTCCAATGCGATACTGCAGTCTCTGGTGGTACTGTCCAATGCGATACTGCAGTCTCTGGTGGTACTGTCCTATGCGACACTGCAGTCTCTGGTGGTACTGTACTATGCGACACTGCAATCTCTGGTGGTACTGTCCAATGCGATACTGCAGTCTCTGGTGGTACTGTCCTATGCGACACTGCAGTCTCTGGTGGTACTGTCCTATGCGACACTGCAGTCTCTGGTGGTACTGCCCTATGCGACACTGCAGTCTCTGGTGGTACTATCCTATGCGACACTGCAGTCTCTGGTGGTACTGTCCTATGCGACACTGCAGTCTCTGGTGGTACTGTCCTATGCGACACTGCAGTCTCTGGGGGTACTGCCCTATGCGACACTGCAGTCTCTGGTGGTACTATCCTATGCGATACTGCAGTCTCTGGTGGTACTGCCCTATGTGATACTGCCGTCTCTGGTGTTACTGTCCTATGTGATACTGCAGTCTCTGGTGGTACTTCCCTGTGTGACACTACAGTCTCTGGTGGTACAGTCCTTGGCGACACTGCAGTCTCTGGTGGTACTTTCCTATGCGACACTGCAGTCCCTAGTGGTACAGTCCTTGGCGACACTGCAGTCTCTGGTGGTACTGTCCTTTGCGACACTGCAGTCTTTGGTGCTACTGTCCTATGCGACACTGCAGTCTGGTGGTACTGTCCTATGTGATACTGCAGTCTCTGGTGGTACTGTACTTATGCGACACAGTACCACCAGTCTCTGGTGGTACTGTCTAATGCGACACTGCAGGCTCTGGTGGTTCTATCCTATGCGACACTGCAGTCTCTGGTGGTTCTATTCTATGCGACACTGCAGTCTATGGTGGTGCTGTCCTATGCGACACTGCAGTCTCTGGTGATACTGTCCTATGCGACACTGCAGTCTCTGGTGGTACTGTCCAATGCGACACTGCAGTATCTGGTGGTACTGTCCTATGCGACACTGCAGTTTCTGGTGGTACTGTCTTATGCGACACTGCAGTCTCTGGTGGTACTGTCCTATGTGACACTGCAGTCTCTGGTGGTACTGTCCTATGTGATACTGCAGTCTCTGGTGATACAGTCCTTGCCGACACTGCAGTCTCTGGTGGTACTGTCCTATGCGACACTGCAGTCTCTGGTGGTACAGTCCTTGGCGACACTGCAGTCTCTGGTGGTACAGTCCTTGGCGACACTGCAGTCTCTGGTGGTACTGTCCTATGCGACACTGCAGTCTCTGGTGGTACAGTCCTTGGCGACACTGCAGTCTCTGGTGGTACTGTCCTATGCGACACTGCAGTCTCTGGTCGTACAGTCCTTGGCGACACTGCAGTATCTGGTGGTACTGTCCTATGCAACACTGCAGTTTCTGGTGGTACAGTCCTTGGCGACACTGCAGTCTCTGGTGGTACTGTCCTATGCGACACTACAGTCTCTGGTGGTACTGTCCTATGCGACACTGCAGTCTCTGGTGGTACTATCCTATGCGACACTGCAGTCTCTGGTGGTACTATCCTATGCGACACTGCAGTATCTGGTGGTACTGTCCTATGCGACACTGCAGTCTCTGGTGGTACTATCCTATGCGACACTGCAGTCTCTGGTGGTACTATCCTATGCGACACTGCAGTCTATGGTGGTACTATCCTATGCGACACTGCAGTCTCTGGTGGTACAGTCCTATGCGACACTGCAGTCTATGGTGGTACTATCCTATGCGACACTGCAGGCTATGGTGGTACTGTCCTATGCGACACTGCATTCTCTGGTGGTACTATCCTATGCGACACTGCAGTCTCTGGTGGTACTGTCGTATGCAATACTGCAGTCTCTGGTGGTACTATCCTATGCGACACTGCAGTCTATGGTGGTACTATCCTATGCGACACTGCAGTCTATGGTGGTACTGTCCTATGCGACACTGCATTTTCTGGTGTTACTGTCCTATGTGATACTGCAGTCTCTGGTGGTACTGTCCTATGCAACACTGCAGTCTCTGGTGGTACTGTCCTATGCGCCACTGCAGTCTCTGGTGGTACTGTCCAATGCGATACTGCAGTCTCTGGTGGTACTGTCCTATGCGACACTGCAGTCTCTGGTGGCACTGTCCTGTGCGACACTGCAGTCTCTGGTGGTACTGTCCAATGCGATACTGCAGTCTCTGGTGGTACTGTCCAATGCGATACTGCAGTCTCTGGTGGTACTGTCCTATGCGACACTGCAGTCTCTGGTGGTACTGTCCTATGCGACACTGCAGTCTCTGGTGGTACTGCCCTATGCGACACTGCAGTCTCTGGTGGTACTATCCTATGCGACACTGCAGTCTCTGGTGGTACTGTCCAATGCGATACTGCAGTCTCTGGTGGTACTGTACTTATGCGACACAGTACCACCAGTCTCTGGTGGTACTGTCTAATGCGACACTGCAGGCTCTGGTGGTTCTATCCTATGCGACACTGCAGTCTCTGGTGGTTCTATTCTATGCGACACTGCAGTCTATGGTGGTGCTGTCCTATGCGACACTGCAGTCTCTGGTGATACTGTCCTATGCGACACTGCAGTCTCTGGTGGTACTGTCCAATGCGACACTGCAGTATCTGGTGGTACTGTCCTATGCGACACTGCAGTTTCTGGTGGTACTGTCTTATGCGACACTGCAGTCTCTGGTGGTACTGTCCTATGTGACACTGCAGTCTCTGGTGGTACTGTCCTATGTGATACTGCAGTCTCTGGTGATACAGTCCTTGCCGACACTGCAGTCTCTGGTGGTACTGTCCTATGCGACACTGCAGTCTCTGGGGGTACTGCCCTATGCGACACTGCAGTCTCTGGTGGTACTATCCTATGCGATACTGCAGTCTCTGGTGGTACTGCCCTATGTGATACTGCCGTCTCTGGTGTTACTGTCCTATGTGATACTGCAGTCTCTGGTGGTACTTCCCTGTGTGACACTACAGTCTCTGGTGGTACAGTCCTTGGCGACACTGCAGTCTCTGGTGGTACTTTCCTATGCGACACTGCAGTCTCTGGTGGTACTGTCCTATGCGACACTGCAGTCCCTGGTGGTACAGTCCTTGGCGACACTGCAGTCTCTGGTGGTACTGTCCTTTGCGACACTGCAGTCTTTGGTGCTACTGTCCTATGCGACACTGCAGTCTGGTGGTTCTGTCCTATGTGATACTGCAGTCTCTGGTGGTACTGT
Organism: Chirona hameri; assembly: GCA_036785665.1. Classification (NCBI taxonomy): domain Eukaryota; kingdom Metazoa; phylum Arthropoda; class Thecostraca; order Balanomorpha; family Balanidae; genus Chirona; species Chirona hameri. Next base: position 24,061 of record JAXIVJ010014137.1, on the reverse strand, counting down.
ACTTATGCGACACAGTACCACCAGTCTCTGGTGGTACTGTCTAATGCGACACTGCAGGCTCTGGTGGTTCTATCCTATGCGACACTGCAGTCTCTGGTGGTTCTATTCTATGCGACACTGCAGTCTATGGTGGTACTGTCCTATGCGACACTGCAGTCTCTGGTGATACTGTCCTATGCGACACTGCAGTCTCTGGTGGTACTGTCCAATGCGACACTGCAGTATCTGGTGGTACTGTCCTATGCGACACTGCAGTTTCTGGTGGTACTGTCTTATACGACACTGCAGTCTCTGGTGGTACTGTCCTATGTGACACTGCAGTCTCTGGTGGTACTGTCCTATGTGATACTGCAGTCTCTGGTGACACAGTCCTTGCCGACACTGCAGTCTCTGGTGGTACTGTCCTATGCGACACTGCAGTGTCTGGTGGTACAGTCCTTGGCGACACTGCAGTCTCTGGTGGTACAGTCCTTGGCGACACTGCAGTCTCTGGTGGTACTGTCCTATGCGACACTGCAGTCTCTGGTCGTACAGTCCTTGGCGACACTGCAGTATCTGGTGGTACTGTCCTATGCAACACTGCAGTTTCTGGTGGTACAGTCCTTGGCGACACTGCAGTCTCTGGTGGTACTGTCCTATGCGACACTACAGTCTCTGGTGGTACTGTCCTATGCGACACTGCAGTCTCTGGTGGTACTATCCTATGCGACACTGCAGTCTCTGGTGGTACTATCCTATGCGACACTGCAGTATCTGGTAGTACTGTCCTATGCGACACTGCAGTCTCTGGTGGTACTATCCTATGCGACACTGCAGTCTCTGGTGGTACTATCCTATGCGACACTGCAGTCTATGGTGGTACTATCCTATGCGACACTGCAGTCTCTGGTGGTACAGTCCTATGCGACACTGCAGTCTATGGTGGTACTATCCTATGCGACACTGCAGGCTATGGTGGTACTGTCCTATGCGACACTGCATTCTCTGGTGGTACTATCCTATGCGACACTGCAGTCTCTGGTGGTACTGTCGTATGCAATACTGCAGTCTCTGGTGGTACTATCCTATGCGACACTGCAGTCTATGGTGGTACTATCCTATGCGACACTGCAGTCTATGGTGGTACTGTCCTATGCGACACTGCATTTTCTGGTGTTACTGTCCTATGTGATACTGCAGTCTCTGGTGGTACTGTCCTATGCGACACTGCAGTCTCTGGTGGTACTGTCCTATGCGCCACTGCAGTCTCTGGTGGTACTGTCCAATGCGATACTGCAGTCTCTGGTGGTACTGTCCTATGCGACACTGCAGTCTCTGGTGGTACTGTCCTATGCGACACTGCAGTCTCTGGTGGTACTGTCCAATGCGATACTGCAGTCTCTGGTGGTACTGTCCAATGCGATACTGCAGTCTCTGGTGGTACTGTCCTATGCGACACTGCAGTCTCTGGTGGTACTGTCCTATGCGACACTGCAGTCTCTGGTGGTACTGTCCTATGCGACACTGCAGTCTCTGGTGGTACTATCCTATGCGACACTGCAGTCTCTCAAGTGCGGCTGGTTATTAGCGCACGCTCCAATGGCAGAGAATGCCTTCATGTCCTTATATAATAAGATAGGCGATTTGTGTCCGTGGTAATGCGATGACTGACATCACATTACCACGGACACATTACTATGGACACATTACCACGGACACATTACCACGGACACATTACCACGGACACATTACCACGGACACATTACCATGGACACATTACCACGGACACATTGCCACGGACACATTACCACGGACACATTACCACGGACACATTACCACGAACACATTACCACGGACACATTACCACGGACACATTACCACGGACACATTACCACGGACACATTATCACGGACACACTACCACGGACACATTACCACGGACACATTACCACGGACACATTACCACGGAGGGATGGATTGACATTCGTAGGTGATCAAAAATACAATGGTTGATGGTGCTTATAGAAGCTCGTATCGAGTTGCAAAACGCAAAGCCTCTGAGCCTTCGCTGCGCTTGAATCTGAGCTCCGTAGCCTCTGAGCCTTTGCTGCGCTTGAATCTGAGCTCCGTAGCCTATGAGCTTTCGCTGCGCTTGAATCTGAGCTCCGTAGCCTCTGAGCCTTCGCTGCGCTTTAATCTGAGCTCCGTGTGTCCTGATACTGGACCTGAACTGTTGTTCTATCTGACATGCTGACCTCGTCGCTGGAGGGGGCAGACTGACCTCGCCGGTCCCATCCTTCCTCTGAGCTCCGTGTGTCCGGATACTGGACCTGAACTGTTGTTCTATCTGACATGCTTACACCCACACCTCTACCGAATTTCAGCGAAGATGCTGCACTTGGTGGTCAAATTCACCACGCAGTGTATGTCCAATGGTAAGTTTTGCCTCGTGCAGGTAATGAAAGTAGCGATACTCTGCGTAGTTTCAATCCTCAGTTTTTTTCTTCTTCAACTCAAACCCTTCATATGTCGGAGGGTGGGTGATAATCATCCATCTTACCCACGCACGTCTCGCTGGATATCTTGACGAGGTGTGGTTTGTGGTCTCGTGACCACAAAAGCCACTGGAATGTAATGCTCATGCTCGTAAAAATACTTGAACATTTACCTACCACAAAATGATGAAACGCCAATGTTAATGAACAGTCAGAAGCGTTGAAACTGTGATGTGCTGGTTTTTAAATTCACATTTAGAAACTAAGTTGACCATGTAAACGTCGCCACAAAATGACCTCTGCAAATGACTTGTTGTATCTGGCCCAATCCAATCATCATCACACTGAAGTAAAATAAAATATCAGAATCCAATTACTTATTTAACCACCAGCTCTGCTGCTTCCCAGTATTCGTTAATACCAATTTCGCCTCATATAAGTGGAAAACTATCCTACGTTCTTTTTCTTCGAAAATACCCACTACGTGGTACGAAACCACCCATCTCCAATTTACCGCCTCGTCCGTCGGTGAGCTCGTCTCGGGCATGACTTGTGATCTGGCACTACCGGTGTCTGTCGCCTCCCGTTTCGTCCCGCCTCTGCGGCGACTCGCGGCTGCCTCGTTAGGGCGCGCATTTAATACGTTTCCTGCGGCTCGCCGACTCCATTCAGCGCAACTGTTGTTGCCTCGACCTGGCTCGGCTTTTTGTGCGCGAGCCGCCTGCCTCCACCGTATCAAATATCAATGAGCCTGGCCACCCCTTGCGGCCATTGTCCAAACTGGCAAGTCAGGCCGCCGAGCAACGGCCGCCGACTCCTTTATATCACTTTTATTTACGTTTGCATTCTCATAAACTTCTGGCCGATCTGAAAAATGATGCCGACGTGAGTCTGCCTTTCTGCGCTGTATGTGGTCGCGGCGCGGCGCGGCGATTCGGCCGGCGGTTTTTATTGTTGGCCGCGCTGTGCGGTGGGCGCGGCGGCGTTCCCATGAGAGATCCGCCGGGCCGGCAGACCGCCCGACTCCATTGAGGAGGCTCAAGATAGCGGGAGGCCGATGGCACTGCCAGACCTCCTGCTTCTATTTATCACAGCTCGCGGAGAAGCCGAGCGCTGTGTCGCTGTCTGTCGTGCGGTGTGTGTGTGGCGGTGTTCTGTGGGTGTATGACGCTCAGAATGCTCTGTCAGTGGGAGGGAGAATCGACGGAAGTGGGGGCGGGCCAAACGCAGGCGAAGCACTGAGCAGAGCTCGGATAGGAAAACACCGTGATTTGGCTGAAATGTATGAGTGTGGCTGACGAAGCGTGGTGATAAATTTGGGCCCGTAGCGAGACTGTGTGACTGAAGTCTCCCCTGTCAACTGGTGTAAGAATAATACTGCATACATGTGTCGCCTTATCTAACAGACTATTATTCACTGAGAGTGCATGTCACACGTGTAACGGGTCATGATAAGCACTCTTATAATCTATGCACAACAATCGCATAAATACCTACGTTATTAAGAATGTACATTATGCATCATCACTTGTGGGCATTTCCCTCGGGTGAAACCGATTCAATAATTAATCGTTTTATATCCATCGTTTGACAACTTGCCATCTATTGAATGTTGCTATAGGTCCAGGTGTCGTGTTATGCCTGAGCCAGCCGGCTGGACAGGCGGCGGCGTGCTGCCGACTCCTCCGACATTCCACACGATCCAGCACACTTAGCAGCTGCATGGTTTACTTACCATACCGTCACCGGCGGCGGCGGCGGCGGCGGCGGCGGCGGCGGCGGCGGCGGCGGCGGCGGTGCGCGAGGCAGCCGGTCCCACCGCAGCTGCCGCTGACGTGCCTACCTGCGGTGTCTGCGTTTGATCGTACTGCTGCATAGATGAAGCCGTCCCACCCCGCCGCCGCCGCCGCCGCCGCCGCCGCCGCAGTGCGGCAGTACTCGGGACGGAGTCTATTGAGACGGAACCCGCCGCCTGCACGGGTAGTTTGCGCCGCCATTAGTGCGTGCATTGTCTCTCGGAGGGCGAGGGAGCCGGAGGCAGGCGGCTGATGAGCGCAGACGAGGCCTCGAGGCACGGCAGATGTGTCAGAACGGGGCGAGCATTGTTCAGGCAAGGAACGCAACGTGAATGCGTCTGATTAAGCTCCCGGACCTATTCGTCTTGCGGATTGGTTTGATGCTATCGTTAGGTTAGTGCCTTGTGACCGTGATTATGCTTGCATGGAAATCCACTGCAGCACATCGGACTGAGCGCAGCTGTTTGGTCGTGGAACTCTGTCTCGTCTTTAAGCCACCTTAATTTTTGCATTTGTCTAGTAAAACATTTTGCATGCATGTCCAGACCATTCCAAGTGCGTCAATAAATCCTGGACAATTGCTTTTTTTAATGAGACCAGCCATAGAAGGCACAGCAAATATGCACAGAAGCAGGAAGACGTCAAGCTAGTACATAATCTTCACCGGTCTCCGCTCCGCAGGCGTAATGACACGCGCTGCTACGACGCTACACTCCCGCTCCCGATGCTATCACGGTCCGGCCGCCCCCTGCGTTATGACCTGGCCGGCAGTGGTGCCACCTGGCGGCGATCCAGAGCTCCACCCACCGGAGCCCACCGTCTGTCAGCGGCCGGCCGCGCCAGCCCATCCATTCTCATACATTTCAGTTTGATTAACACCATTGTGGCGCGCGAGGCCGGCGGAGGGCAGCGCGGACCGCCGGTCGCCCGCCCGCCTGGCTCGATCTGCAAGTCAGCTGGCATTGTGGCACTGGCATGTCAGCCGGGTCACGTGACCGCGTCCGGGACGGTACTGTCGGGTCACGTGACCACCGCCCGCCGGCCGCGCTGAGGGGCGTTCAGTCATGTGAGCCCACAGCGGTGTCACGGCAGGTTGGGAGGCATTCAGCAGCGGTGGAGTCCGGTGGACGACCACGTGATCCAACCCAACACTCCTGCTGAGACACAATGCCGGGTCACGTGGTCTGTGTTCGGCCCCGCGTCCGGATCCCTCGCGGCGCGATCTCGAAGACCGGTGGCGATTGCTGTGCAGGGCGTGCTTTGCGAGGCAGCGCCCCGCCGCGCCAGCTACCGGGGTGCCGCGAGGAGGGCTCAGCTCGAGCGACGCCCACCTCAGTGGCGGCAGGGGCGGGCCCCACCGCAGCTCCACAGCTGGCCAGCTGGTGGCCGTAGTTCGTTACTGACGCGCCTTTTGAACAATGCTTCAGTAACGATACAGGTGCTGCAGTTGTCTGTTCGAGTCTGCCATCTCGAAATGATATTCCATTCGCAGATATATTGGTTGGCACCCACGCACATACCTTTATGTATCGGTGAGAATTAAAATGGCTGGTAGGGCAAGAATGTAGACAGAATTAGATATGTTCTCTGTTTGTATCACCCATATTCCTGTACGGCTAGTCAATGCAGGCGGGCCAGCAGGGAGTTTGTGCGTCATGTCTATGTCTGTCCCTCTTTCATATACAAAGAACCGCTTCTTTCACACTGGATGCATACATATATTCGTAAGGCTCATGGTGATGTAGAATAATTAAGTGGCAACTACATCCATTCCAGTGGACGTAACGCCTATTTTGCATTGCTTTTTTGGGAAGAGAGACGGACACGTAAGAAAACGGAAGACGTGGAGCAGTAGGCGTGTCCATCCCAAAAACTTGGCTAAAAGTCGCTAGAAGTTCTCGCCGTTTCAGAGATGGCACCGCAAAAGTAACACGCATGTGTCCAAATTTGTGAACGTTTCTGCTCCTAGCAATTATCGACACACGAGTGAAATGGAAAACAAAGAAGCCACGTAGGTACTGGTGTCTGAACTGCACACCTGGCCTGATCACTGCTGGCTTGCCTCGGACACGGCTACATCCTCTGTATTCTGAACTGCACACCTGGCCCGATCACTGCTGCCTGCCTCGGACACGGCTACATCCTCTGTATTCTGAACTGCACACCTGGCCTGATCACTGCTGCCCGCCTCGGACACGGCTACATCCTCTGTATTCTGAACTGCACACCTGACCTGATCACTGCTGCCTGCCTCGGACACGGCTACATCCTCTGTATTCTGAACTGCACACCTGGCCTGATCACTGCTGCCTGCCTCGGACACGGCTACATCCTCTGTATTCTGAACTGCACACCTGGCTTGATCACTGCTGCCTGCCTCGGACACGGCTACATCCTCTGTATTCTGAACTGCACACCTGGCCTGATCACTGCTGCCTGCCTCGGACACGGCTACATCCTCTGTATTCTGAACTGCATACCTGGCCTGATCACTGCTGCCTGCCTCGGACACGGCTACATCCTCTGTATTCTGAACTGCACACCTGGCCTGATCACTGCTGCCTGCCTCGAACACGGCTACATCCTCTGTATTCTGAACTGCACACCTGGCCTGATCACTGCTGCCCGCCTCGGACACGGCTACATCCTCTGTATTCTGAACTGCACACCTGGCCTGATCACTGCTGCCTGCCTCGGACACGGCTACATCCTCTGTATTCTGAACTGCACACCTGGCCTGATCACTGCTGGCTTGCCTCGGACACGGCTACATCCTCTGTATTCTGAACTGCACACCTGGCCTGATCACTGCTGGCTTGCCTCGGACACGGCTACATCCTCTGTATTCTGAACTGCACACCTGGCCTGATCACTGCTGGCTGCCTCGGACACGGCTACATCCTCTGTATTCTGAACTGCACACCTGGCCCGATCACTGCTGCCTGCCTCGGACACGGCTACATCCTCTGTATTCTGAACTGCACACCTGGCCCGATCACTGCTGCCTGCCTCGGACACGGCTACATCCTCTGTATTCTGAACTGCACACCTGGCCTGATCACTGCTGCCCGCCTCGGACACGGCTAAATCCTCTGTATTCTGAACTGCACACCTGGCCTGAGCACTGCTGCCCGCCTCGGACACGGCTACATCCTCTGTATTCTGAACTGCACACCTGGCCTGATCACTGCTGCCTGCCTCGGACACGGCTACACCCTCTGTATTCTGAACTGCACACCTGGCCTGATCACTGCTGCCTGCCTCGGACACGGCTACATCCTCTGTATTCTGTGTTATTCTGAACTGCACACCTGGCCTGATCACTGCTGCCTGCCTCGGACACGGCTGCATCCTCTGTATTCTGAACTGCACACCTGGCCTGATCACTGCTGCCTGCCTCGGACACGGCTACATCCTCTGTATTCTGAACTGCACACCTGGCCTGATCACCGCTGCCTGCCTCGGACACGGATACATCCTCTGTATTCTGAACTGCACACCTGGCCTGATCACTGCTGCCCGCCTCGGACACGGCTACATCCTCTGTATTCTGAACTGCACACCTGACCTGATCACTGCTGCCTGCCTCGGACACGGCTATATCCTCTGTATTCTGAACTGCACACCTGGCCTGATCACTGCTGCCCGCCTCGGACACGGCTACATCCTCTGTATTCTGAACTGCACACCTGGCCTGATCACTGCTGCCTGCCTCGGACACGGCTACATCCTCTGTATTATGCACTGCACACCTGGCCTGATCACTGCTGGCTGCCTCGGACACGGCTACATCCTCTGTATTCTGAACTGCACACCTGGCCTGATCACTGCTGCCTGCCTCGAACACGGCTACATCCTCTGTATTCTGAACTGCACACCTGGCCTGATCACTGCTGCCTGCCTCGGACACGGCTACACCCTCTGTATTCTGAACTGCACACCTGGCCTGATCACTGCTGGCTTGCCTCGGACACGGCTACATCCTCTGTATTCTGAACTGCACACCTGGCCTGATCACTGCTGGCTGCCTCGGACACGGCTACATCCTCTGTATTCTGAACTGCACACCTGGCCTGATCACTGCTGCCTGCCTCGGACACGGCTGCATCCTCTGTATTCTGAACTGCACACCTGGCCTGATCACTGTTGCCCGCCTCGGACACGGCTACATCCTCTGTATTCTGCACTGCACACCTGGCCTGATCACTGCTGGCTTGCCTCGGACACGGCTACATCCTCTGTATTCTGAACTGCACACCTGGCCTGATCACTGCTGGCTTGCCTCGGACACGGGTACATCCTCTGTATTCTGAACTGCACACCTGGCCTGATCACTGCTGGCCTCCCTCGGACACGGCTACATCCTCTGTATTCTGAACTGCACACCTGGCCTGATCACTGCTGCCTGCCTCGGACACGGCTACATCCTCTGTATTTGGAGAGAAGTGGTAATCGTGACGTTAACGGCAATTAGAAATGCATCGATAAATGATCCACGACTCCGTAAGTGCCTGCATCCTGGTTCAGGTTTACCAAACAAGAAATCCCCTTGTACTTTCAGCAGCTGGTCCCAAACTGGAATGCTAAGCCGTTCAAATTGTCAAATGTGCAATGTAACTAATCATCATTTCGAGGAAGGGCGTGATAACTGATATAAAAATAACGGTACGCCTACGGTGGGCTTGACTACGGGATTGGATAATACCTTTCAGAGTATCGAATCCAATTAACAACAATACTCGTCGCCAATGCGATGACGTTAGCAATAAACTGAACGGCTCTGGTGCATATGACAAGTTAATGCCGGACTTTTATATGACGAGTGAACTTACGTCAAACTACAGGCAGATTTATAAGCCATAGGTTCTAATCGTTACCGAATCAGATATGAGAGTTGCGCTTGTGGTTAGGACTATTCTGACTCACGCTTTTATATACATGCCGACAGCGCTAAGAAATACAGACATAAGTAACGGTTATCATAAATGTTTCTGAAATAAAACTGTTAACTTTATTGTCAGAGATTGATGGTTGATTGTGGCCCTGTCAACATTTTTCGACTTGTTGATCTCTATTTGATCGGCTTATGTGTATAGTTGGCCACTAGCACTAAACTTTACCTCTATGTTCCCAACAAAGTGCCTAGACAAAGCCTGGTCCCGTCACTGAGTTATGAAAGATGTGCGACAGAAATCAGACTCGGAAACCAGCTTCAAATGCACATATATACCAGCTATGTAGCCATTCGCTTGCCTTACTCGATACTGCAGCACAAAGCTCGGACGGCCTTTGTCGAGGCAGCACGTGCCGTACACTGCGCCATGTCAGCTGTCAGCCGATCCCGCGCGGCCCTGTCGATGGTATCGCAGTCCTGCGTTCGTTGAGCTGCTGCGACCTGCCAGTGCATGAGCCATGTTCGGTCTGTTTCGGCTCTCAAGGCCAGATCCGAACATTACATCTAATATTCTAGTTTAAAAATTATATCCGATGCATCGCCGCGTTTTCTCTTGTCAATGATGACACGTGCGCGTGGGTGAAACACGTTTTGTGTTGTTTGAAGATGTGTTTCTGCACACGTGCCGCACAGAGAAACACAATGTAAGACAGCTATGATGACCACAACTTGCCCGAATCCTATAAAAATCGACGAGACGCCCAACCACCTGGTGTGCCGACGCTCGGATGTTGCTTACAGGTGTTCTCATGATATTTCAGAACTTATACCAGCACCGTGATGTTTTATTGGAAGTAACTGTTCTGTCGTTCGGTTTTCACCGATCAGTAGAAGGGAGAATCGCTAATGCGTGGGTCGTGGATAGTGGCTTATTCCTAACAGCTCGACTGACACCTGTCCGATGGTCACGAACGCCCCCGACTGAGCTCCAACATTCGAGGAGAAACATTGCTATACAATGGCTTTTGGGTGGTTTTGGTTTTCAGCTGAGTTATCTATACAAAATTGCGGCATTTGAAAATAAAACCACATCAAATAAGATAACTTACTGGAAACGCATCACGGAAGAGAAGCCAAAATATTACAAATAGTGACGTAAAAACTGCTTTGAAGGTCATATTGCCAGTACAGTACAAGGTGTAAAGCTCAGCCAGAAATCCTCACACAGTTCTGTTGTTTCTAAGCTGAAAAGAGCACAAGATGCAAAGTTTCCTAAATAATATCTGCTTCCAGTGAGCCACGGTCTCATGAACTATCGTTAGTGAGCGCCAGGGATGCTCAGGAGTCATTATTTGGTTGGGGTAGGTATTTTAACACTCTCTCCTTCTTGCCACTGACAGACAGTAATCTCGCAATCTCTCCATATCAGAAATGAACATGACGAGCTGGTAAAATTAACAGTTACTCATTTTGATCGACCGCCCAGACGTCCCATGCCTCTTGATCATGTGATCGTGCACTGAGCATTTTCAAGCCAACCGCAGACGGTACCAACTGTCGTTAGATGAAAGGGACAAAGTTTTCAGTAAACTTGACCACAGATCGTAGTACATATATGTAGTATTCGTATTTATTAGCATACACTTAATGCATCAAGTACCCACCAATTCTAGAAAATATGAGGCATTTCAACATGCAATGCAAATCAATATAAATATCGTCAGCAATGCTCTCTCGGTAAATAACAGTGTGTGAATAAAGTTGTCAATGACGGATTACGCGGTATTTACCAGTTGGCCGCAAAAGGAAAGGCATGTGACTCGGTGCTACAATGACGTCAAATGATATAATACGCTTGAGAGGATCACAACATTGCACGAAGGGACTGCCATGTGTGATAACTGCATTAATGCGTGTAAGATTTTAAATTCCGTTATTCACTACAGTGGAATTTACACTCTGAAACTCGTAAGCGCCGCACGAGTGGGGATATGCTAAAGGTATGTCATTTTCACTCTGAATTACAGTACCAGATAGTATTCATAGATTCAATTAATATATTGTTAGCCGTTTGACATACATAAACAAATGCATGCCCGTCACGTTATGGACTAGACCATAACGTAACTAGCAATAACGTATCTACTGGTTATACCAAATGGTGCACACCAGGAAGACTATTTTAGCAGTGCCTGACAAATATGATGCGATTTTCAGCCGTGAGGCTAAATTTATGATCCAATATGATTATAAGAAGTTGGACAAAATGAGAAGAAAAAAAATTAAGCATATCACTTAAAAATCAAATAAAGGCTTAATTTCTATAAACGTCATCTTCTCTAACAATCCGCTCCTGTAGCTCAGTCGGGAATCGGGAGAGCGCTGGGCTTCTGACCTCGCTCGGTGTGGCTGGGCAGTCCGGGTTTGAGTCGCTTCGGCGCTCGCTATTTGCTCCTGACTGGGATGGCCCGCGGCTGGTGGCAACAGTCGCACTCAAGGTCAGGTGACGTCAGGGGGTGGCGTGGACCGTGTTCATTTTGTTTTTGCTTCACGGGAAGCGTGAGCTCCCCGCTATTTATTTACACCAATCATAATCAAAACACATACGGTCGATCACTCATCACTGTGCATACATGGAATCCGGTATGCATACATACAATTCGGCGCATTACAGTTCAATATTTCACACAATTCGGCGCATTCTGGCTACGGCGGCGGCGCGGGTCGACAGGCTGAATACTCTCACAACTTCAATCTCCTCTCCCCATCTAACATATTTAACCATTTCTTAGAAAAGTTGTCTAGCTTATTATTTGATGCTGCAATTCGGCGCTCTATATCAACATGATGATTTAGGTAACTTTTTACCCCGGCGAAGGTAACATTTGTGGTGTTAGACAGAAGCTTACATTGTACTATGTATTGTTTAGTACAGATAATTATCATATTCATTGCATGTTTCTTATCCATTGCTCCAAAAACAACATGTTTCGTGGTATTTAATTCGGTGGTGTTCAGTTTTGCGAATAACACATTCCATATGTTTTTCACTGCATGGCATTGGTGTAAAAAGTGTTCCAAGGTATCCATGCTGTTACATTGCGTACACAAGGGGGAATCTACGATGTTCCTTATAAACAGGTATCGCCTCGTTGGAATATATCTGTGTATTACCCGATATTGCAACGCTTGCAATTTTGTTGGTTTTGTGCACTCGTACGGGATTGTGTGCACCTTCTCCCATCTGTCAAAACTGTAACCACTGTTTTCCCATCTATAAATGGCACTGGGAACGTCAGAGCCTAAGGCCGCGTTACAAAAATGTGAACAACGAATTTCCGTAACCTTCAGCACCTTTCCGTTGATGTTGAAGGAAAGCCGCTCGTTTCTATCGTTCTCCGAAAGCACATGAAAATTTCCATTCATGAGCATGTCTTTCCACAACTGTGGTATTTTCGCAATTATTGCTTGGTAACTAAGAAAATCACACCTCGCTCTTGGATACCTGTTTTTTTTAACTTCATTTAACGTCATTGCACTCCCCTCGTCTCTTAACAAATCATCCACTATTTTGATTCCCGCTTGGTATAAACCGCTAATGAATACAGTTTTCCTGTCTTGACGAATGCTACTGTTAAACCATAGTGCTTCTTTTTGAATGTTTTTCGAGCAATTCAGTGGTTGATTCGAGTATTCTTGGAAATCTAATATCAACTCTTTGTAAAATGATGGAATTTGTAAGCGCTGGATGTCATCTTTCCCCAAACAAGACCGCATTAAATCGGTAAAGTCGTACTTACCAATACGCGCTTGTAGTAATTTACGCCATGGTGAGTCTACACAAATGAACAACCGTTTAATCCATGCTAATTTCAACGACTTACATAAAAGTTCTGTATTTGGCGCTTTTAAACCACCGTCCTCTATATTTTGACACCGGATGCGCTGTGCTACTTTTGGGGGTCGGTCTATCCATAGAAACCTCATTATTTTGCTCTGTCTAGCCGCAATGTTCTTTCTCGGTATCTTATTCTTAACACAGGAACATAAATACGCCAGTTGGGATGATAAAAGTGACCTGGCGACGGTTATCCGTCCCTTTAAAGTAAGTGTTCGTTGGCTCCAAATGTTAATAACGTTCCCAATTTTCTTGCACACTGGGTCTATATTGTCAGGAATGCAAGATTTCGTGGCACTACAATTATGCCTAATGATTTAATACTATCTACCGCCTTGATTCCACAAACGGGTGCATTACTGCCTTTTTTGGTCCAAGCCACATGGCGTTACTCTTTTCCGCATTTAACGACAGCCCGGAAGCTTCGCTAAAATCATGCATCACCTGAATCAGTGCTTCGGCAGATTGTTGGTCCTCAGGAAGGCAGTGACGTCATCAGCATACAGACTTAACTTGGTCTCAACACCACTAATTTTAATTCCCCGTATATTTGCATTTTCCCTGATATTTATTGCTAGAATTTCTAATGCCATCGCAAACAGGGAGCCGCTCAATGCTGATCCTTGGAAAGTGCCGCGGTTACACCTGACCACGGCGATGTAAAGCCGTGATTTGCTACTGTTAATTGCGCCTCGTGATACAGCAGTCTGATCCACTGTAACAGACCTTCCCCAAAATTGTACGATTTAAGGGCCGCCAATATAAAATCATGCTCCAAGGAATCGAACGCTGCGCGATAATCGCAGGCACGTGTTCAGGTATGTCGGGCACGTAAAACTTTTGCTTCTAAATTTGGCCGGCTACCAGAAATTGCGCGATCGGATGGTGGGGTCAGGTCCTGCGCAACAAACTCTGCTTAGCGCGGGTCTTGGCCTGTAAAATCCATCCATTCAGAAGGTTCTGACTGAACTTATAAAATATCAACTGGGCCGAAATAAGCCAAATTTCAGAACATATTGACAGGCAACACATCATATAGGTATTCTCACATAAAAAAACGTATCTGTGTATATCATACTGCATAACTGTGCGGTTTCACACTTTGTAAAACCCCTATATAGTTGATGACTATTGCTTATTTTACTGATAGTATTATAAATCTGGTCTCATTTCATGTTTTTCATCTTCACACCTCATCTGAGCTTGCTTAGCCGCTGGTGATCTCTGGTCACGTGATCGGACCGCCTCCTATGAGTCTGCCCAGCAGCCGGTGATCTCCAGTCACGTGACCGGACCGCCTCATATGAGTCTGCCCAGCAGCCGGTGATCTCTAGTCACGTGACCGGACCGCCTCATATGAGTCTGCCCAGCAGCCAGTGATCTCTAGTCACGTGACCGGACCGCCTCATATGAGTCTGCCCAGCAGCCGGTGATCTCTAGTCACGTGACCGACCATCTGTCGACCGATCCTCACCGCCAGTCGCCGACCTCCCGCGTCCCAAACAGGCCTGCCGCGTCGCTAATGACGCACCTGAGACATTAGCGGCGCACCGAGACGCGCCGCTTCACCGGCCCCCAGCCGCGCCGCTGATTGGCCCACCGCCGGGTGACGTCACACGGCTGTCCCGCCGCTGACTAATAGGCGTCGGCGATTAATGGGTGGGCCCTGCGCGGCGGCGGCGGCGGCGGCGACCGCGGCGCGGTGACCGCACCGGGCGCCGCCGTTCGCCCGGCTGGGGGCGCGTGTCATATTGCGTTCACACGCCGTGATCGCCGCGATTGCCACGATCGCTGAGATCGGCGCGGAGGCGATCGCGACGCGTTGGAGGCGATCGCGGCGCGTTGGCTGCGTGAGAGCGGCGCCGATGACTTGCAGTGACGGCGTGAGAGGGCAGCTCGCCCCGGCTCGGCGGGGGAGAGGCGCCGCGGGGAGCTGCGTTGTCGGAGAGAGTGGCGGCAGGGCCACCGGGCCGTGTCAGACAGCCAGCTGAGAGATGGAAGTGTCAGGCAGACAGGAGGGATGGACGTTGGTGGCAGGCGGCCTGGGAAGGAGGATCATCAAGCAGTGGGTCCAGAAATACCCACAGTTTGCTACACGGAGTTTATAGATAGGCGTGGGTATGGGTAGAGACGCAAACGATCTGAAAGCCCTTCTGATGTATTGGCGGATTTGGTCACAGTTCTGAGTGAGTCCAGCTGATGTGGAGGGCATGGTAAAAGTCAGGCTGACCTGAGGTGGAGGGTATGGTATAAGTCAGGCTGACCTGAGATGGAGGGTATGGTATAAGTCAGGCTGACCTGAGGTGGAGGGTATTAATCAGGCTGACCTGAGGTGGAGGGTATGGTATAAGTCAGGCTGACCTGGGGTGGAGGGTATGGTATAAGTCAGGCTGACCTGAGGTGGAGGGTATGGTATAAGTCAGGCTGACCTGAGGTGGAGGGTATGATATAAGTCAGTCTGACCTGAGGTGGAGGGTATACGTCAGGCTGGCCTGAGGTGGAGGGTATGGTATAAGTCAGGCTGACCTGAGGTGGAGGGTATAAGTCAGGCTGACCTGAGGTGGAGGGTATAAGTCAGGCTGACCGGAGGTGGAAGGTATAAGTCAGGCTGACCTGAGGCGGAGGGTATAAGTCAGGCTGACCTGAGGTGGAGGGTATAAGTCAGGCTGACCTGAGGTGGAGGGTATAAGTCAGGCTGACCTGAGGTGGAGGGTATGGTATAAGTCAGGCTGACCTAAGGTGGAGGGTATGGTATAAGTCAGGCTGACCTGAGGTGGAGGGTATAAGTCAGGCTGACCTGAGGTGGAGGGTATGGTATAAGTCAGGCTGACCTGATGTGCAGGGTATAAGTCAGGCTGACCTGAGGTGGAGGGTATGGTATAAGTCAGGCTGACCCCTGAGGTGGAGGGTATAAGTCAGGCTGACCTGAGGTGGAGGGTATGGTATAAGTCAGGCTGACCTGAGGTGGAGGGTATACGTCAGGCTGACCTGAGGTGGAGGGTATGGTATAATTCAGGCTGACCTGAGGTGGAGGGTATAAGTCAGGCTGACCTGAGGTGGAGGGTATGGTATAAGTCAGGCTGACCTGAGGTGGAGGGTATGGTATAAGTCAGGCTGACCTGAGGTGGAGGGAATAAGTCAGGCTGACCTGAGGTGGAGGGTATGGTATAAGTCAGGCTGACCTGAGGTGGAGGGTATGGTATAAGTCAGGCTGACCTGAGGTGGAGGGTATGATATAAGTCAGGCTGACCTGAGGTGGAGGGTATGGTATAAGTTAGGCTGAACTGAGGTGGAGGGTATGGTATAAGTCAGGCTGACCTGAGGTGGAGGGTATGGTAAAAGTTAGGCTGACCTGAGGTGGAGGGTATGGTATAAGTTAGGCTGACCTAAGGTGGAGGGTATGGTATAAGTCAGGCTGACCTGAGGTGGAGGGTATGGTATAAGTCAGGCTTACCTGAGGTGGAGGGTATGATATAAGTCAGTCTGACCTGAGGTGGAGGGTATAAGTCAGGCTGGCCTGAGGTGGAGGGTATGGTATAAGTCAGGCTGACCTGAGGTGGATGGTATCAGTCAGGCTGACCTGAGGTGGAGGGTATAAGTCAGACTGACCTGAGGTGGAGGGTATAAGTCAGGCTGGCCTGAGGTGGAGGGTATGGTATAAGTCAGGCTGACCTGAGGCGGAGGGTATAAGTCAGGCTGACCTGAGGTGGAGGGTATAAGTCAGGTTGACCTGAGGTGGAGGGTATAAGTCAGGCTGACCTGAGGTGGAGGGTATGGTATAAGTCAGGCTGACCTAAGGTGGAGGGTATGGTATAAGTCAGGCTGACCTGAGATGGAGGGTATAAGTCAGGCTGACCTGAGGTGGAGGGTATGGTATAAGTCAGGCTGACCTGAGGTGGAGGTATGGTATAAGTCAGGCTGACCTGAGGTGGAGGGTATGGTATAAGTCAGGCTGACCTGAGGCGGAGGGTATGGTATAAGTCAGGCTGACCTGAGGTGGAGGGTATGGTATAAGCAGGCTGACCTGAGGTGGAGGGTATGGTATAAGTCAGGCTGACCTGAGGTGGAGGGTATAAGTCAGGCTGACCTGACGTAGAGGGTATGGTATAAGTCAGGCTGACCTGAGGTGGAGGGTATGGTATAAGTCAGGCTGACCTGAGGTGGAGGGTATAAGTCAGGCTGATCTGAGGTGGAGGGTATGGTATAAGTCAGGCTGATCTGAGGTGGAGGGTATGGTATAAGTCAGACTGACCTGAGGTGGAGTGTATAAGTCAGGCTGACCTGAGGTAGAGGGTATAAGTCAGGCTGACCTGAGGTGGAGGGTATGGTATAAGTCAGGCTGACCCCTGAGGTGGAGGGTATAAGTCAGGCTGACCTGTGGCGGAGGGTATGGTATAAGTCAGGCTGACCTGAGGTGGAGGGTATACGTCAGGCTGACCTGAGGTGGAGGGTATGGTATAAGTCAGGCTGACCTGAGGTGGAGGGTATAAGTCAGGCTGACCTGAGGTGGAGGGTATGGTATAAGTCAGGCTGACCTGAGGTGGAGGGTAAAAGTCAGGTTGACCTGAGGTGGAGGGTATAAGTCAGGCTGACCTGAGGTGGAAGGTATGGTATAAGTCAGGCTGACCTGAGGTGGAGGGTATGATATAAGTCAGGCTGAACTGAGGTGGAGGGAATAAGTCAGGCTGACCTGAGGTGGAGGGTATGGTATAAGTCAGGCTGACCTGAGGTGGAGGGTATGGTATAAGTCAGGCTGACCTGAGGTGGAGGGTATGGTATAAGTCAGGCTGACCTGAGGTGGAGGGTATGGTATAAGTCAGTCTGAGCTGAGGTGGAGGGTATGGTATAAGTCAGGCTGACCTGAGGTGGAAGGTATGGTATAAGTCAGGCTGACCTGTGGCGGAGGGTATGGTATAAGTCAGGCTGACCTGAGGTGGAGGGTATACGTCAGGCTGACCTGAGGTGGAGGGTATGGTATAAGTCAGGCTGACCTGAGGTGGAGGGTATAAGTCAGGCTGACCTGAGGTGGAAGGTATGGTATAAGTCAGGCTGACCTGAGGTGGAGGGTATACGTCAGGCTGACCTGAGGTGGAGGGTATAAGTCAGGCTGACCTGAGGTGGAGGGTATGGTATAAGTCAGTCTGAGCTGAGGTGGATGGTATGGTATAAGTCAGGCTGACCTGAGGTGGAGGGTATGGTATAAGTCAGTCTGACCTGAGGTGGAGGGTATGGTATAAGTCAGGCTGACCTGAGGTGGAGGGTATGGTATAAGTCAGTCTGAGCTGAGGTGGATGGTATGGTATAAGTCAGGCTGACCTGAGGTGGAGGGTATGGTATAAGTCAGTCTGACCTGAGGTGGAGGGTATGGTATAAGTCAGGCTGACCTGAGGTGGAGGGTATGGTATAAGTCAGGCTGACCTGAGGTGGAGGGTATGGTATAAGTCAGGCTGGCCTGAGGTAGAGGGTATGGTATAAGTCAGACTGACCTGAGGTGGAGGGTATGGTATAAGTCAGACTGACCTGAGGTGGAGGGTATAAGTCAGGCTGACCTGAATTTAATTGAAATCTGTGAGCCAACTGCCGTTAGCAGATGGGCGTATTATGGCGTTCACCCGCAATGCTGGCGAGAAGTATACGAATTACCGTTGATAAGTGCACGAATTCAGCGCGGCTGCAAGCGCTACATTTCAGAATTATTCATAGGTACATTCCCACAAGGAAGTGTATATGTACCAGAGGCGTCGTTGGGAGTCCGCGGTGTCGGAAATGTTTCGAAGTGGATGACTTTAAACACTTATTTTATGAATGGCATCGGTTTTATGAATGTAAAACCGATTTGGAATTAAATATTTACTAAACTCAAAGACACATTGAGATTACCGAGTGACTTTATCACATATCAATCGGTGATGTTTGGGTACCCCACAGCACTGCCAATAGTGAACCTAATGTTGCTGCTAACAAAGCAGTATATCGTCACTAGTAAACTAAGTACCAATGATACAACTCATGAACCTCGACTCTCATGCCTAACGGGGATAGTTTCAAGATATGCGCAAGCAGAACTAATTATAGCAAAGCAACAAAAGAATCTAGAACAATATAAAGTAAAACGGGGCTTGATAATAGACGAGAGTGGCAGTATACCGATGAGATAGTGGTTCCAATGGCAGTCGGCACTCGGCTCAGCGCGGCGTACGGCTCGGCGGGTAGTTTGTGTTGCCGTCACCGTTTAAACGGGATATCTAAGGGTACTGCGGGCATTGGGTTGGGTGCATGTGTTGTGTTTGGATGACTGTGTTGGATGTGTGTTGGTGCGAGTGTGTTGTGTTGTTGGTTGGATGTGTGTTGGTGTGAGTGTGTTGTGTTGTTGGTTGGATGTGTGTTGGTGAGAGTGTGTTGTGTTGTTGGTTGGGTGTGTGTTGGTGTGAGTGTGTTGTGTTGTTGGTTGGATGTGTGTTGATGTGATTGTGTTGTGTTGTTGGTTGGATGTGTGTTGGTGTGAGTGTGCTGTGTTGTTGGTTGGATGTGTGTTAGTGTGAGTTTGTTGTGTTGTTGGTTGGATGTGTGTTGGTGTGATTGTGTTGTGTTGTTGGTTGGATGTGTGTTGGTGTGAGTGTGTTGTGTTGTTGGTTGGATGTGTGTTGGTGTGAGTGTGTTGTGTTGTTGGTTGGATGTGTGTTGGTGTGAGTGTGTTGTGTTGTTGGTTGGATGTGTGTTGGTGTGAGTGTGTTGTGCTGTTGGTTGGATGTGTGTGTTGGAGTGAGTGTGTTGTGTTGTTGGCTGGATGTGTGTTGGTGTGAGTGTGTTGTGTTGTTAGTTGGATGTGTGTTGGTGTGAGTGTGTTGTGTTGTTGGTTGGATGTGTGTTGGTGTGAGTTTGTTGAATTGTTGGTTGGATGTGTGTTGGTGTGAGTCTGTTGAGTTGTTGGTTGGATGTGTGTTGGTGTGAGTTTGTTGAGTTGTTGGTTGGATGTGTGTTGGTGTGAGTTTGTTGAGTTGTTGGCTGGATGTGTGTTTGTGTGAGTGTGTTGTGTTGTTGGTTGGATGTGTGTTTGTGTGAGTGTGTTGTGTTGTTGGTTGGATGTGTGTTGGTGTGAGTGTGTTGTGTTGTTGATTGGATGTGTGTTGGTGTGAGTGTGTTGTGTTGTTGGTTGGATGTGTGTGTTGGTGTGAGTCTATTGTGTTGTTGGTTGGATGTGTGTTGGTGAGAGTGTGTTGTGTTGTTGGTTGGATGTGTGTTGGTGTGAGTGTGTTGTGTTGTTGGTTGGATGTGTGTTGGTGTGAGTGTGTTGTGTTGTTGGTTGGATGTGTGTGTTGGTGTGAGTCTATTGTGTTGTTGGTTGGATGTGTGTTGGTGAGAGTGTGTTGTGTTGTTGGTTGGATGTGTGTTGGTGTGAGTTTGTTGAGTCGTTGGTTGGATGTGTGTTGGTGTGAGTTTGTTGAGTTGTTGGTTGGATGTGTGTTGGTGTGAGTTTGTTGAGTTGTTGGTTGGATATGTGTTGGTGTGAGTTTGTTGAGTTGTTGGTTGGATGTGTGTTGGAAAACAAAGTCAGGCTGACGTGAAGTGGAAGGTATTATTGCTGCCAAAATAGCTTATGGTGTGGAACTTCCCAAAGCTGTAGTATTTCATTCCTGAAAATTCCGGACATATTATTTTCTTATATTTCTGCGATTTCCTATCGATGTTCGTCAGAGCCCTGGCGAAAGGTGGATTTTTATTATTGCTGGTCTCGTTGAGCAATTTTACAAATGATGTCTCAGATTGTCACCCTTTAGGCCAGTTTACGCTCGGAACTGGAAACTCCAAAATGCTACATGTACAGGGGCGTAGCCAGGATTTCGCCCAGGGGGGGGGGGCAAACGGGATCAGAGGGGCCCTCGTAGCCAATTGGGGCCCACACACTGGCGGATATAGGGTTCGAGTTTGGGGGTAAAAATTTATATCCCATCAAACCCATCAAACCGCCTGAAATCAGCACAAAATGTACACATTTCCTGATAAGAAAATCTTAGCAACTTTATCTAAGGAAAGTTTGTTTTAAATCAGCTATCAATGCATAAGCAAGCAAAATCTGATGAGTTTTCAGAAATGTGTGAGACTTTTTGGGATTCCCCCCCTAAAAAAAACTTGGCAGATCCAGGGGAAAAGGGGCCATAGCAGCCGTCAAACCGCCTGAAATCAGCACAAAATGTACACATTTCCTGATAAGAAAATCTAAGCAACTTTATCTAAGGAAAATTTGTTTTAAATCAGCTATCAATGCGTAAGCAAGCAAAATCTGATGAGTTTTCAGAAATGTGAGACTTTGGGAATCCCCCTAAAAAAAACTTCCGTGCCCCCCCCCCCCCTCCCCCCACCACCACCACCACCCATCCCAAACGTCCTCTTCCAAACGTCCAGACCCCAATACATTTTGTCCTAACGTCACAATAACTTCACGCGCATCCACATTAGGGCTTGCGCTGTTATTGTAGCTCGTTGGCTATGCTACCAAATGCTGCCATATTTAGGGAAATAGGAGGTCGGACAGATCATTTTGTAACCAACGCTTAAAAGTCGATAACATTAACTCGGTAGGCCTGAGGCAGGCACGTAGCCAAGGGGGCGGGGCGGGGGAGGCTACCCCCCCGCCCTGGAGGCCCGGCGGGCCCTTTTCGGGCGCGCAGCGCGCAGCGCACCGAAAAGGGCCGACGAGACCACGCTCATGGACTACGCGAAGCGTGGTCTTTAAGAGTTTAGAGCATTTCAGAGGTTCTTTAGGGGCACCAGGGCCCTTTCTGAAAGACCAGAGGGCCCTTGGACGTTCAGCAGAGCCCTGTATATGTCAGAAGGGCCCCTGGACAAGCCGAAAGGGCCCCTGAGCGGGTCAAAGGGCCCCTGAACACGTCGAATGAGCACCGAGCCAGCACAGAGGGACCCCTGGAAAGGTCGGAGAGGCCCCTGAGCATGTCGGCAGGGCGACAAAGCAGCCAGTGCAGTCCCTTGCCAGGTCTTAATTAAGGACCCCCTGAACAGGCTGGAGGGCCCTGGACAGACCAGCACCAGAGGGCCTCTGGGAAGTTAAAAGGGCCCCTGTGCATGTCAGAGGGGCCCCTGACCAGACCAAAAGGGCCCCTGAACATGCCGAATGGGCTCCTAGTCAGCACGGAGGGGCCCCAGGGCAGGTCGAAGGTTCCTCTGAGCATGTTGACAAGGCGACAAAACAGAAAGCGCAGTCTCTTGCCAGGTTGGAAGGGCCCCTTAGAAGGCTGGAGGGCTCCTGGGCAGACCAGAGGGCCCTTGGGAAGTTCAAAGGGCCCCTGTGCATGTCAAAGGGGCCCCTGACCAGACCGAAAGGGTCCCTGAGCAGGTCAGATGGCCCTGATTACGTCGAATGGGCCTCTGGCCAGCACAGAAGGACCCCTGGGCAGGTCGGAGAGGCCCCTGAGGATGTCGGCAGGGTAAAAAAGCAGCCAGTGCAGTCCCTGGCCAGCTCGGAAGGGCCCCTGAGCAGGCTGGAGGGCCCCTGGACAGACCAGAGGGCCCTGTACAGACCAGAGAGCCCCTGGACAGATCAGAGGGCCCCTGGAAAGTTGAACCTCACAAAATAAAGTGGCCGAAATCCGTAGAGTTTTTCATATCCTTTTTTTTTTGGGGGGGGGGGGGTTAACGCTCGGCAAGGGGCCTTTTCGAGGCGCCCCCCCCCCCCCACACACATACACCCTGGACGAAATCCTGGCTACGTGCCTGGCCTGAGGGGCCCTCGAAATGCCTGAGGGGGCCCTCGAAGTGTCTGAGGGGCCCTCGAAAGGAATTGGAGGCCCTGGGAAGGCCTGAGGGGCCCTCGAAATAAATACCAGCTCTTAAATGCTGTTATTTATTCGTGTTAGATTTGTTCGTGGACGTTCTTTATGCGACATAAGGCGTTTTGCGGGCACCTGACACCATCCAAAACACTGAGGCCTTCGGCCCCAGGGGGCCCTCGCTCGGTCGCCAGATGGGCCTGCCTGGCCTCCAGGGGGGGGGGAGGGGGCATGGCCCCTTTGCCCCCCCCCCCCCCCCCCCCTTGGCTACGCCACTGTACATGTAAACATTATATAATTATATAATTAAAATTGTGGAGCTCTACTTATTCGACGCTACAATAGTTGTCTTGAATCCCGACATCTTACTTCGTCTGTTCAGTTTCTTTAAGAAGAGTGTGCATGAGAGCACATATCAACACGAATGAACACATTGCCTTCCGTGCGTCAACACATCGTGTTTGCAGTGGCCGTGGCGGCCGCCCTCTGGACATGTCCGGCTACTCACAGTGTCCGACTACTCGCAGTGTCCGACTACTCACAGTGTCCGACTACTCACAGCAAACGAGGCGACCGGACGCACACGATGCATCAGCCTGCTGCTGCAGAACACGGTCTACGCCTGCAGAAGGCGGCGTGCTGTGTGAATTTCAATCCAACATGACGGCAGTCTGCTCAGGGAAACGAATGTGCTGAGGTTTGCACGCCTATGTCAGGTGGGCTGGTGCAGTGAGCGCCAGTTTGACTTAGTCTCACCAGGGTACGTTTACAGTGGTTTGCACTCAGTCACTGTTGCACTCTCAAAGTGGTTGGAAAAGACGAGTCAATGAAAGCCGGCCAATAATCAAGTAATTAAAAGGTGACAGAAGGCGTAAAATGAGGAAGAACTGCACCTTCAGAAACACTATTACTCAAGACGAGCTTACGACCTTAGTTTTGCTTAGTCTTCCTAAGTCCTCTTAACATTCTTAGTGTATGCTGCTCAGTAGGTATTAAAACACAATGAATTTAGCACAATTCATAAGGTGATCCACCCGCCAACAGCATCCCAACTTGGCGCAACCAGGGTAGAGGCGCGCTAACAGTCCACCGCCTGGTGACTAGACGAAACCCTCCCATCCCACCTCCGATCGAATCTCCTTCCCACCACCCGGCGTCTGGTCGGCCCGGGAGAAGTGACCCGCCCTGACCGGGGTCCGTCCCACGTCCAGCCCA
>JAXIVJ010014136.1:0-32500 GCA_036785665.1 Chirona hameri | reverse complement strand
CCAAAGCGGTCCAACGCTCTTGTCAAAACAATGGCAGCTGCCCATTAAATGATGTCTTCATGCATAGTCATTTATTATGGAAACTGACTATTCTGTCTGAACTGACGCACCATAACTGGAATAATGAGATGAACTTTGACCTTTTTTTGCGTGTGTGGGATACAATCACCTCTGGGTGTGTTTAGCCCATACCAATCCATCTAAACGATTGCGAAAAATGGGTCTGATACCGTAACTGTAACGAGTTTGAGGCTTATATTCTGCTTTGTTCATGTGAAAGTGGTATTGTGAATGAATAAGAAATTAATGTGCATATATCATACATAGGGTTTCAATAATACACGTAATCTGATTATCGGATGATATTCATGCGATTTGAGTATCTCCATCAGAGGGATGAATGAGTGACAATATTGAGGATAATACGATAATTTAAATTTGTGCTGGGGCAAGAGATGAACAATTTTGTAAAACGAACATTTGCAATAAATAATATGTTAGTCTACCTATAGGTTCACAATGCAATCTTGTATACAATCTTGTATACGCACAGAGCAAAATGGAGAACGAAAACGGTGGAAATCAAAAGTACCAAAAAGGAATGTTTTTGTTGTTGTTAAAAAACACTGTTTCGTAGGGTAAAAATGCACTACAAACAGTGTTTTGCTGCCCATTTCGATGGTAAATTACCCTTCAGTTTTCGTATGTGGTTCTTTTAACACTGTTTTTCTTCTTTCTTTGCACCGGTACTCTAAACAAACTTGTTTTCTTCCAAGCATACACCAAATCGAGGGTAAAAATATACAAAATTTAGACTTCCTTAAAAAGTACCAAAAGAAACGTTTTTTTCTTCATAGATGCCGTTTCGTATTACCAAAAATACACCGATATGACGCTTTTTCAAGTGAGTTTCTCAGGTAAATTTACCTTTTCGTATTTCAATAATATGCAGGCACTCGACAGTTAAACCTAATACAAATAACATTAATTGATGGCATTGACATTGATAATTACATTTATAATTAACAAAATTAGCAGAACAAAGGCGCCACAATCATAGGCATTCTTGTGCGGTCAGTTATGTAAAGCCCAAAGCCGCAGTTTCACACTGCATTCGTCGCGAAGTAAGTTCTTACACCGAACACATTGACTGGTGTCGAAACGGGTAATTTTCATGCGCTCATCTTACAGACAAGCATTGCATGCAATATATATTCCTGGTCACTTATATGCCTGTAGAACGTTGATTTCAGTGAAATCAGCACACCGTGTAGTGTATACCACCACCGTTTCTGCTCAGCAGAAATTATCTCACTGAAGTAGTCCACGGGATGTTCAATCATAACTGCCTGCCCACATTCGAACACTGTTCCACATGCAGTAACTTTTTTCCCTACGTTCGCTCTCCTATTTTGCAGTTCGTTGCATGGCATGCCTTCAATGCTTTACACTTACATTGGGCGCCAGTGCAAATGTGGAGAACACATTTCAAGTTGAGGGCTTCAGGTAGTTTGATGTATCCACAGAAATCACATGGTGGATAACTGGCAAACAGTCTCACTGTTTCTAGCGACTAGCGCGGTATCTTCGGTACACACGCCTGCAGCACTGACCACCAAGGCCCTAGGACCACAGTAGATAAACTCTTAGAACTGGCTGACCACTCCCACCCGCGCAACACGTCAACCATAGACTGGATGAGACGCGTTCCGCGCGCAAAATGGCTGCCGTTGCACTTACAAACAACCCAGGAATGTTACTTTAACAACACCGTTCGGTGAACAAAAAGGGGACTCGTCATTCGAAAACCCATGAACCGATACATAAACACTTATATCAGTTTGGTCAACCATCTGACAGTGTCAGGGGCGGTCGCAGCCCTGGCCTTGGGGGGGGGGGGGGCAACTTGGCAAGGGGGCCCGCGGTTGGTCTGAAAGGGTCCTCGGTCGGTGCGAGGGACCTACGCTCAACGCTGATTTGAAAGGGTATTTTTACACCTGAGGCTTGGTTTTTCAACTTTCTATGGCTTTTAAACTCTATGGTTTATGCCGGTCTGAAAGCGGCCTTCAGACTGTCTGAGAGGATATGTTCAGGCATTGGGTATTCCAAGACACATCGGCAGGGCCAAAACACACTGCATTTCAGGTTTCGATGAAAATCCGTTGTCATGAGTATTAACAGTGACATAGGAACGTCACGAAAAGTCTCCGTGTGTGTGTGTGGGTGGGGGGGGGGGGGGGACAGTGCAACTTTGAACTCGTATTGAGATAAACCAAATCCCCCTATGCAAGATGTATTTGAGGAATTGGGCTCTTCTGGTCTTGGCGAACCTTTTGCCATAACACAAATCACCGACCAAAATAAAATATTTTAGCCAAAAAAAGACCGAAAAGTGAGGGGCCATGCCCCCCCCCCCCTGTTCATACGCCTATGCTGGGTATATGGGACGCTGAATCACGTTGTGGCAAGTTTCAGCTCCCTTGATGGAACAGTTACTCAGTTATCGCCACTGGCATTTCCGTGTGGTCACGATCATACTATGCAAGGCTTTCTTCTAAGCCAAAACGCTGCCACCGATTAACATTCGCCCTGGTGTGGGGGGCCATTTTGACTCTCCCTGAGGGTTTTCGGGAATAGCAGGAAAACGGCGGCGTACAGCGCCACCAAAATTGGCGTAGGTCTTCGGGCATCAATTATCCATATACTGTTTATTTTTACCTCGGGTCATCTCAGGTCAGGTCACCAGGTCACGTTGAGTGATCTTACCTCCAACAATAGTTGCGGTCGTGCCAAAGTCACGGGGGTTGATCGAACGATTTAAAACTCACAGAAGTTAATCAGAGCATAGGTATCGACAATTCGTTTTAAGGGATATTGCCACCTCGCAGGCCAATATGGAGATTTTGGTGTGTATATGGGTAGATTATGCGTGTCCAATTTCACCTGCAAAATTTGGTTCCCGAAACTCCCCCCCTTTAGATAAAAAAATAAATTTGCACCAAACATGATTGTCACACATTCGTAAAATTGGAGTCGCCTCATCACTACTTAGAATCACTTCTTTGCGGACTATGATTTTCTTTTGAATATTGAAAACTCAACATCATAATTCCGTCAGTGCACTTTAAAATTAAAATGCGTATACAGTTAATTATATTTTCAACAACCATAGCCTCTTTCATAATACAACATGAATATAACAGCAAGAAAGGCTTTTGACTTTGGGGTTGTATGAGATTTGTGACCAATACCTTGTAACACAGATAGACTTTTCAAGGTCAAGTTTCGGCGAACTCGGACTCTTCGGCTTTAGACGGGCGCCAATTTCACAGCCAAACTGGATGAGAGCGGTCATCATGAATCTAGTACTGAGGACCAACGTTTCTGTACTGAGGACTCAGGACCACGAAGCTGGGCCCAACGTTTTGGAGTCAGAAAAAAAAATTGCCGCTTCCTTACTTTAGGTGCTGCAGGAGCAAGTTTGAGCTTGAGCATACACGATTGTTGATCCCCACCATTCATTTAAGTTGCCTTTTAGAAGTCCTCCGGAGGTGGCAATATCCTTATAACTCGGATATTTTTATATCGGTGACTAAAGGGCAGGTCAATTTCGTGACCTACCCATTACAAGTCAATGGGAAAATGTACAAATGCTTCCTATTCAGAAGATATGCAATACCTAGATCAGGTCAATTCTTGCAGAATCATGTTATTTTAGCTCACTCTTGACCCAGGTGCAACTGTTGCTTAGTGACCTATGCAAGGTCAGCTGAGGACATCTGAGGTCACTAGCACTTTTTTACCAATGATCTTTATATAATGAATATAGAGACGTGCAACTCGCATTACTGTGTTTGTCTTGCTGATATGCGTCTCCCCATATGCAACATTACCTACTGGGTTCACAAATGATCTTGACCTGAGGTCAAATTTTGAACTTGACCCAATCTGGCCATCGTGAATACGGTTCGAAGTGCATCGACGAGACAAACACGATTGTGTTGAAATTATTGCCCTATCTTCATTAGGTAAAACGATGTGCACGAAAAACTCCTTGGAAGTAAATGCCATCATGACATTTGGGGACCTGAAGCCGTTAACATGAGCTAAAATGTGATTTGTTTTCATTTCTTCCTAGCTATCATAGTGCCATAAATTGAAATATTTGGAGTTTCTGGAACTAAGTCCTAAAGTTTGAAAATTTCACTTTTGATGACCTCCGGTGACCTCAATATTGACCTGAGCCAAAACATGACCGCAGTGACTTCGATTGGGCCCTCAACGTCAGCAAAAGGACCGTTAGTTGACCTGACAGGGTCATTGCCCAGCCTGAGAGGGTGCTGCCTCATGGGTCGTTACCAGGTGTCTAAGAGGCTTGTGACGGTTTGTGAGTCCCTTTCTAGGCTTGAAAGGGCCCCGGTCGGCCTGCAAGGGCCGTCAAGCGGCGGGAGGGCCTTTTGCTGGTTTGAGTGTATTTTTCAAAGAGCACACTCTGAACTCCAGTGGCCCATCTGACCTCCATAGGTCCCGCTATGACCTCTAGAGGTCCCACTCTGACCTCCATAGGGCACATCTGGCCTCCATAGGGCCCGCTGTGACCTCCAGAAGGCCCACTCTGACCTCTGGTGGGCCCACCTGGCTTCCAGAACGATCATCTGGATACTAGTGGACCTCTTCTGGCTTCCTGGGGGCCCACTCTGACCTTAAGACGGCCCACTCTGGCCTTCAGAGGGCGCTCTCCAGCTTCCACCTCCAGAGGGATCACTCTTGCCTCCATAAGGCCAACTCTGACCTCTAGAGGGCCCCTCTGGCTTCTCGACGGCCAATCTCACTTTTAGAGGGTCCATGCTGACGGTGACCTCCAGAGGGCCCCTCCAGCTTCCAGAGGGCCCCTGAATGTGGCCTCCAGAGGGCCTACTCTGACCTCCAGAGGGCCCAATCCGGCCTCTACCTCCAGAGGCCCCACTGCTGCCTCCACCTCCAGAGGGCCCACTTCAGCCTCCAGAGGGCCCTCTGCCTTCCAGAGGGCCCATTATGTCATCCAGAGGACCCACTCTGCCCTCCAGTGGACCCACTCTTCCCTCCAGAGAACCCACTCTGCCCTCCAGAGGACCCACTCTGGCCTTCATAGGGCCCACTTCTGTCTCTAGAGGGCCAACTCTGGCCTCCAGTGGGCCCCTCTGGCTTCCAGAGGGCCCACTCTGAACTCCAGAGGACCCATTCTGACATGCAGAGAGCCCACTCTGGCTTTCAGAGGGCCCCTTTGGCCTGCAGGGGGCCCTAATGATACCATTGGGCCCCTCTGACCGTCAGAGGGCCCACTCCGGCCTACAGAGGGCCCACTTTGGCCTCCAAAAGACCCTCTCCTACCTCCAGAGGGCCCACTTTGGTCTCGAGAGGACTCGCTTTAGCCTCAAGGGCCATTCTGGCATCCAGTTGGCCTCCTCTCTGACCTCTAGAAGGCCCATTCTGACCTGGAGCCAAGGCGAGCCCTTCGGGCCCACCTGGGCCCCAAGTGACTTTCAGGGGGGGGGGGGCAAACGATATGTTGGCCCCCTCATCGACCTGGGGGGGGGGGGGGGCATGGCCCGGATGCCCCCCCCCCCCTGCGACCGCCTCTGGACAGTGTAGAATAAGTTTGTTTAGTCTGGCAGTAGTCAATATCAGTTTGGAAAACCATCTGACAGTATAGAAGAAGTTTGTTTCGTCTGGCGATAGTAAAACAAGAGTAAATTAACCGAATGGGTTCATGTGAACCAACTCCGTCATTGTCTTATCTACTTTATATAGTCGCATTAGGATTTATAAAGCAATTTATATGATTCCATTAATCGAAACCTTGTAGATGTACCATGCAAATGTTTATCAGAGAAGGAATAAACTTTATTTAGTAAGTTTTTGGCGTAGTTTCAGTATTTGACGGGTATTTTTAACTTCACCCCTTCACCCCTCTCAATTTTTGCTGTGTGTGTAGAAGAAACAAATGATATCCAATCATACGAGTGTAACTAAAAGATGCAGCAAATTGTCATACCATGTCTACAATACTTTGTCATACAACTGTCGTCTGTCACCTATTACTTCAGGCTGCAGCCATAACTCAGATTCATACTTCAGATTCATACGATCAATCGTTTCTTGTAACTTAAATATGTCTCACTCTCTAGGCTACTTGTACTTATTTACCTCTTAGTTATATTTGTCGAATAATTGAGTGATGAAAATTAAGTGTAATTATTTCATGTGAATAGGTATTGTGTTCCTTAGAGGTCAGCAAAAAGATAAACGGCTTTTTGAGTCCTAATTAGATATAGTAATTTTTTGCAGGTTTTCCTAGATAATCGTGCCTTCGTTCTCTGCATCGTCTGAACTGTGAATGCTGTGCTGGTTCGTTACATGCAAAAGCTCGTAGTGGACTGCTTGCTCTAAGTCGCGATTAACTTTGAATTAACTTTGCATAAAAACTCCAGTGATCGAGTAACAGTGCTTTTTACAGCTGAGTTTGAAATGCGACCGTATAAACCATTACCTTTTGATGAAGGAAAACATTTGAACTGCAAGTAAGCATTATTTTGTGAGTCAAATGTGAGGCACAACGAAATATGATTCAGGTTCCATTCAAAGCCGAAAATAATACCTAAATTTGATCATGAATCGACTCCAAATGTGTTATTCACCCATTGAGTTGGACTGGAACCAGAGTAGCAAAATGAACCAGTGTTCCGTTGACTTTGCCACCCCCTTGTGTCTGAGCATACAGAGAGTAAATAAATGAATCCGAGTTGAGTCGATCACAACAATTTTAGTCAAGCACATCCACTTACAGAGACTTGTATGCGAATATATCTTATCGGTTATCTTATGGGTTAAATGTGTCTTCTGTGTGCAAAAGGTGTATTCAAAGAAATGTAACACGAACTTGTATCAGGTTGCCGTATCTCATTTTATTTATCATCTCCAATTTAAAATGTTATTATGATTGTAAGTGAATTAAGATCGACATTACATTTCCTCCAAACGTTCGCCATTCCTCCTATAAACCCACCTGCGTTCACCATTCCTCTTATCAACATACCTGCGTTCACCATTCCTCCTATCAACACTCCTGCGTTCACCATTCTTCCTATCAACCCGCCTGCGTTCACCATTCCTCCTATCAACCCGCCTGCGTTCACCATTCCTCATATCAACCCGCCTGCGTTCACCATTCCTCCTATCAACCCGCCTGCGTTCACCATTCCTCCTATCAACCCGCCTGCGTTCACCATTCCTCCTATCAACCCGCCTGCGTTCACCATTCCTCCTATCAACCCGCCTGCGTTCACCATTCGTCCTATCAACCCGCCTGCGTTCACCATTCCTCCTTCAACCCGCCTGCGTTCACCATTCCTCCTATCAACCCGCCTGCGTTCACCATTCCTCCTATCAACCCGCCTGCGTTCACCATTCCTCCTATCAACCCGCCTGCGTTCACCATTCGTCCTATCAACCCGCCTGCGTTCACCATTCGTCCTATCAACCCGCCTGCGTTCACTATTCCTCCTATCAACCCGCCTGCGTTCACCATTCGTCCTATCAACCCGCCTGCGTTCACCATTCCTCCTATCAACCCGCCTGCGTTCTCCATTCGTCCTATCAACCCGCCTGCGTTCACCATTCGTCCTATCAACCCGCCTGCGTTCACCATTCCTCCTATCAACCCGCCTGCGTTCACCATTCGTCCTATCAACCCGCCTGCGTTCTCCATTCGTCCTATCAACCCGCCTGCGTTCACCATTCGTCCTATCAACCCGCCTGCGTTCTCCATTCGTCCTATCAACCCGCCTGCGTTCACCATTCGTCCTATCAACCCGCCTGCGTTCACCATTCTTCCTATCAACCCGCCTGCGTTCTCCATTCGTCCTATCAACCCGCCTGCGTTCACCATTCGTCCTATCAACCCGCCTGCGTTCTCCATTCGTCCTATCAACCCGCCTGCGTTCACCATTCGTCCTATCAACCCGCCTGCGTTCTCCATTCGTCCTATCAACCCGCCTGCGTTCACCATTCGTCCTATCAACCCGCCTGCGTTCACCATTCCTCCTATCAACCCGCCTGCGTTCACCATTCGTCCTATCAACCCGCCTGCGTTCACCATTCCTCCTATCAACCCGCCTGCGTTCACCATTCGTCCTATCAACCCGCCTGCGTTCACCATTCCTCCTATCAACCCGCCTGCGTTCACCATTCGTCCTATCAACCCGCCTGCGTTCACCATTCTTCCTATCAACCCGCCTGCGTTCTCCATTCGTCCTATCAACCCGCCTGCGTTCTCCATTCGTCCTATCAACCCGCCTGCGTTCTCCATTCGTCCTATCAACCCGCCTGCGTTCACTATTCGTCCTATCAACCCGCCTGCCGACGTTTATGCAGCTACATTAATGTTGAATATCTCATGGTGACATTTTATGGTGGCTGCACTATGTCATGAGGAAATAGTGCATCACAGCCGCCATTTCCCCGGCGCACGGTGATAATTTAACAGCTAAATAGACAGCTGATTAACGGCTCCATCAATTACCTCCGTACCATCCCATGTGCGAGGAACGCAGCCAAGCTTCCGGCTGTCAGCAGGACGCCTACTCGGAAGGGCAGGCAGCCGCTGGTGTGGGATGAAGGAACTCCTGCTGGGTGTGAGGCTGGGTGTAGGATGAAGGCACTCCTGCTGGTGGGATGTTGGGTGGCGGTCACGGCCAGCCGACTCTGCACCCTTCTGTGACGGTACCGCCCCCCCCCCCCCTCGGTCCGGGATCGCGGCCGGGCCGCCGCGACTCCGCTGATTGTCTGCCCGGTCTCAGCTCTGGCGGCCCTGATCCCAGCTGCACAGACGCGGCGAGACGCGGCGCGCCGCACACGCAGCTGTGACGTCACTCGGCCGGCGGCGTCGCGTCCGACGGGACACGGCGGCGGCGGCCGGCTCTCCTTTGTGATTCGCAGACGGTGACCGAGTCATCCCATTACGCCAGCTGGAGCTCATTAAGTTAGCCAACGCTAGAGATGACAGCTCACCTTCGCCTTCAACGACTTTCATTGTTTTTTTTTTTAACGGGGATTTGAAGTGAGATGTGTTGAAATGACTGGAACCTAATATCCGTAAAATTGGCATCAGCGTCTATTCTTATAACTACGAGCAATTCTATTACATATCAAATGATTTGCCAATGCGGGCATATTTTGAAATAGCATGTGCGTTTGTGTGTAATTATATGATTCCCATAACTTTGAAGCTATTTTAGAAGACATATGATGGAGTGTAGTTAAACGTTCACATATAGGGAGAGAATTGCCATACCTGATGAATCAAGGCACATCATATTTCATGTTGGAGAAAACTTGTGATTTATATCTGATTTTGTGTGCTTAAAACTACATTTTGATTGAATACAAATATCGACCTCCTGAGTGTAGGACGCTCGGCAACTAGTCGGCCATTAAGTTTCATATAGCCTTCGCCCTGGTGGGGGTATTTTGACCCCCCTGAGGTTTTTCAGAAATGGCGGGAAAACGGCGGCACGCAGCGCCGCCCAACTGTTTGGGCATCAATTACCCACGTTGTGTGAAAATGTTGACCTCATGTCATCTCGGGTCAGGTCACCAGGTCACGTCTGGAGTGACTTTACCTTAAACAATGTTTGTGGTCGTTCCAAAGCCACAGTATTTGTCCGAGAGATTTTAAACTTACAGGATTTCATAAGGTCATAAGTACCTACAATTCGTTTATCTCAGATTTTATATATCGGTGACCTAAAGTCAGGTCAATTTCGTGATCTCCCCATTAGGTCAATTGGAAAATATGCAAATGCTTCCTATTCAGAGAATATGCATTAGATCAGGTCACTTCTTTCAGAATCATGTTATTTTAGCTCATTCTTGAAGGCCCAGGTGCAATTTTTGCTCAGTGACTTCTGCAAGGTCAGCTGATGACATCGGAGGTCAATCTTTCTTGCCAATAACTATTGGTAGAATAAATATAGATGCGTGCGAATAGATGCACTGTGTTTGTCTCGTCAAGATTTATCGCCCCATATACAACATGACCTACCTGGGTCATCAAATGACCTTGACCTGAGGTCATTAAACAAACTAACCAGGTCACTATCAATATTTTTCGAAGCGTCTTGACGAGACAACCACGATGGTGTTAAAATTATATTGTTCTATGTTCAACTGATATAACGTTATTCACGAAAACCTTTTTGAAGATAATGCTACCGTGACCTTTGGTGACCTCTGGAGCCTAAACTATTGATCTGAGCTAAAATGTAATGGCAACAATTGGGATTGCATTTTTCAAGAGCGTTCGAATGCTTTTTCCGTTTATTCCTAGCTATCATAGTTCCCGAGCCCGAGATATTTGGGGGTTGCTGGAGCAAAGTCCTATACTTGGACAATTTGACCTTTGATGTCTTCTGGTGACCTCAATATTGACCTGCGCCAAAAAAATGCACGAAGTAACTTCGAATGTCCTGGTCAAGTGCTTTCGAACATTTTTTTTTCTGCGTCTTGGTAGCCTTTTTAGTTCTCGAGTTAGTGTGTGTGTGTGTGGGGGGGGGGGTAATTTTGACCCCCACCAGGGCGAAGTTGTCTCAGAAGCCCACCGCGCCGGGGCGCGGGTTAGATCTTGGTGCGTAACGAAGTAAACTGAACAAAATATACCTACTGGTTTGGTCTTTAGCAAGGATAGTGCAAATTGATTGCACTTTTGGAAATACAAATCATACTTTTGTGGCGATAATAAGTAATCAAAATTATAATTAGTGTTATTTGCTTGTTCGTCGCGACTCGTTACGTTTCATGAAGTGTTTATTGATGTGCAATGTGATCGTCAATTACATTAATTTATGTGCACAATGGTCAATTGCTCGCCGCATCTACTGCCCACTCAGGCTGGTATTACTCACGACTTGTAGCACTAAGTGTCGCTCCCGCCGTCAGAGTCATCTGATTAGAACGGGCCGTCGCATCGCTGGCAGACGGGAAGATAACACTCGACTGACTTCTCCTGGTGACCGCTGACTCGTTGTTAAGCTAGGCCAAGGAGCGCCATAAACACGATGGATTGGCTACGAGCAGTACGGTACTGCAAGCCATCGTATCGCCATCCAGTATTGCGCCCCTAATTGTGTGCTGATAAGGCTATAAATATGCAGCCACGAGCTTGCCTTTGATCAGTGCGCTCTGGTCACACTAGTCCTTGTTGGCGCCAAAGAGCTTTGAAGCGCTCAGGCCCAGCCAGGGGCGGATCCAAGGGGCTATGGTCCCCCAAAACGACGGAAATCAGCCGAAAATTGATAACGATTTTAAACATAATATATAAGCAACTACATATTATGAAGGGAAGTGTGTTCTGAATATGCTCATATTGCACAAGCAAGCGAAATCCAACGTTTTTGTTTATTTCGTCCGACTTTTCAGAATTAACCCTCAGCCGAACTTTCTTTGTCCGTTCTGGGCCAGCCTTGGTCTTGTTCCGCCCTGTGGGCTCAGGCATGTTTTCTTAACTGTTCTGGCCTACCTGCATATCACCAGAGCCCCATGCGTCATGCAATCAGCATTACGATGATAGGCATACCTATCATATTGATGCACACTGCATACTGCACAGTCATTTCACCTCAGCGCTAACCATCCCCACAATACAACAGAGGAAGCAGTAGATTGTGGCGAGACAAGATCTATATGATGGTCTGGTGCTGAGGTGGGAATCGTTAACTACATTTTTTATTTCTGTTAGTATTAGTTCGTTAACTGAAAAGTTAACTTTGTTAACGCTATTTTGTTCAAAGTTAGCGGAAGTTCCGTTAATCCGTTCATCCGTTAAATATTTTGGGACTGCGGTTTCGACTTTCGCAAAGTGCAAAACGAAGTCAAACTTCGCAGTGAGATTGAAGAGAATCACGAATGCTTCAGGATTGATCATTGCTTAAAATCGCAGACAATGACCCATTTCCATGGGCAGTTAAAACTGGTTTAAAACGGAGAGCTTAAAACGGATGAGTTATTTCCGGACATGTAAGTGTTAGTGGGCATATCTCGCGAGCAATCATTATCATCATCATCATCATCATCATCATCATCATCATCATCATCATCATCATCATCATCATCATCATCATCATCATCATCATCATCATCATCATCATCATCATCATCATCATCATCATCATCATATATTGCGGATACATCCATTGCATGGTTTTTCAGTAATCCATGTCATCTACAGCTCAGTAAAAACACTATGCATTAAAACATACTCATCGCATATCACACTCATTTCAAATTTAAATGACATGGCTTCACCTACGTTCGCTTTAACAATTCTAAAACTTGGAGAACACCTGACAGTCATCGGCAGCTGATTCCATGCCCGCGTCGCACGACACAGAAAGGAGCGCCGCGCAAACTCCGTTCTGACTCGGGCAACTTCCAGCTCTCGGTTTTGTGTCGCTCGAGTGGTGCGACAAGATACCTCGGAGCGGTCGGCCAGGAGTCGGCGGATTGACACTGGTGCGTTTGTGTCATGGATGAGCTTGTACATAATATGCAAGTCGTGCTCGGCTATAATCGTTTCTATTCTGAGCCAACAGAGCTCTTTTAGGGCCGCTGATACTCGATCTCGGTATGCAAGGTCCATAACAATTCGGGCACCGAAGTTGACACGCGTTTTAGTTGGGTAGACGTGCAGCCGCCACACACAGCCAAACAGTAGTGTATATAGGGGAATAATAGCGCCTCCACCAGCAGCTTCTTCACATCGCGCGGTACACGGCGCTGCATCCTGGCCAGAGCGATAAGCGTGCAGTAGCACCGCTGCACGACAGTCGATATATGCTTTTCCCACGCTAACGATGCATCGATGGTGACGCCCAATATCCTGACAAACGGAGCTGGAGTGATTTCGGAATCACAGATGAAAACAGAGAATTCCAGACTGTTCTGTCGTCGTGATTTGAGGATAATCATTTCAGTTTTTGACGGGTTTATCTTTAGCCTGTTCTGAGTATACCATCTCATCGCGATAGCTAGATTGATTTCGATGCGCGTTTTTAAATCATGAAAGTTGCCAGGGAAATCAGATTCCAAGAACTGGACATTATCCGCATACATCACCATCTTGCCATGCGGAACGTGCTGAGGCAAGTCATTGGCGAACAGGAGGAATAGTACCGGGCCCAGCATGGAGCCCTGTACGACCCCATGCGACACTGGCAGCTCACGTGATGTTCCGCCTCTGATGGTCTGGGTTCTCCCGCTGAGCCAGGTACGGAACCAGCGTTAGTCGATCCCGTACCACCCCAGCTTCTCCAGGAGACGGTCATGCTCGACGCTGTCAAAAGCTTTGGATGTGTCTGCAGTGACAAGTGACGTCACGCGTCCTCTGTCAATATTGTTAGTGACATACGTGACAGCATCGAGCAGGGCCGCCTCCGTGGATTAGCCGGGGCGGAAACCATACTGTTCATCACATAGAATACTATGACTAAGCAGGTATTCCATTAGTTGGGTGCACACCACACGCTCGCAAAGCTTCTCTACGACCGACAGTATCGAGACGGGCCGGTAATTATTGGGATCGGTGGCATCCCCTCCCTTGTGCAGTGGGATTACCGTGGCCGTTCTCCAGGCTGGGGGCAGTGCACAGTTTGCGATACAGCTGTTAACAACATGTAGTATGTGCGGGCCCACAACACGGAACGTCATTCTCATCATCGATATGGTGATACCGTCAGGTGAAGCATCTCCCCGGAGTCGGACACCGCCAGGCTGTCCGCGACGGTGGCGCCGACTGAGGCAAAGCGCTGATTGAGCCGGTCAAACCACGCAGGCTGGGTGTTTGTCAGGCTGTCAGGTCTTGGCTCCGGTTTCCGGGATGATATCAGGAATTTTCGGATGTCTTTCCAGGTGAGGGATTTGGAGTTCCGATATGATGCAAGTAAATACTGGGAACAGGCGCTATGTTGTGCTGTCTTGACAGCGTTTCGGCAATCTGGGAACGTACGATCATTTTTCTCACATGGCGTTCGTTCCTTTTCAACTCGCGCTCTGTCTCTGGCTGTCTCTGGCATCATCGAGTACCTACGAGAGGATGCGTAACATCTTGGCAGGCTGGCGAGGTATGCCCACTTACATTGCCGAAAACCAACTCATCCATTTTTAGCTATCCGTTTTAACCCTCGCCCTACGGGGGGGGGGCTGACAGGCCCCCCCCTGAGGTTTTTCTTGAATAACTTTTTACACATACAGTGCATCTTGCTGAAAGTTCTGGTAGCTGAGTTTACAACAATTATACGTAGGGTGTAACAATTTATTTGACATTGGTTGAGTAGTTTGGGAGATAATCATGTTTTGATGACGTCATGTTGGTAAAAAAATGAGAAATATTTGAAAAATCGTAGAAAACAGAGTTTTAAAGCAAATTGCAAACGCAATTCACCAAAGATACAAAATAGCATTCTCTTTAAAATGGCGATCTCGGATTTTCAAAATTTTGGATTTTTGACCCCTAACATAAAAAACTGTTTTTTTTGTGGAAAAATCCCCACCGCGAGATGTCATTCCGATGCTCAGCCCGAATGGAGCGTTTGGTAGAATCATGTGCATGCTTGTGTAGTTACAGGTCTGCTGCTATGCATATACCGGTCTGCTTCTGTTTTGGCTACTTGCTGCATACTGATAAGATGTTGTCTTATCAGCCAGAGGAATAGGCACGGCATTGCGTAGCTTCACACAGCGATATGGAATGTGGTGGTTTAGGTTCGACTGCGAACGGCCCTTGAGGTAGGCTGCCTTCTTCTTTGTACAGGTGCTGTGGTCAGTTTTCTTCACCCTAGGCTTGTTTGGATGGTCACACGTTCGAGTGTGCAGCGCAGTGGCGACGTGACAAGATCATCAGAATATTGCCGATAATTATATTTCAAAGAATTGCGCTCAGTTGAGGACCAGAGTTACAGTCTCCGGCGGTATAATTATTTGACTTTGAGGTATGTTCATACTGCTCTACTATCAGGCGGCGACACGGTGGTCACGTGACCGGTGGGAGGCGCCGACCCGAGGGTCACGTGACGTGCCGCTCAGTAATTACGATGGCTCCGTATAAATAGTATCGGCGAACGGTACGGAGCATCAGTGGCTCACAGCATCGCCCGCGGTAGACACATACAGAGCAGGGACCGCAGCCGCCGTCATGAAGGGATTTATTGTGTTCAGCGGTGAGTGGCCGGAACAGAGACGGGCTTCCATGTATATCCAGCCAAAAAACAGGCATATAATGCATGTCATTTTGTTAAATTGCACAACAACAAAAAATTAAACGTTCAAAAATTGTTTAAAAAGTATGAAATGTAAGATATCAAATTTCACATTTTCACAAATTCATATTTGGTGTTCTGGCCGATGCAAAACTGAAGCATTGTGGTCAAAACATCAAACGCCCAAAACAAACTGTTTTGGGGCAAATCATAGAAAATCTAACAACATTTGAAAAACTCATCATATTTCTTTTCCTTCGGTATTGAGACTCGGTACACAGCAAACTTTTCATTTGTAAAAGTTGCTTATACTTTTTTCACATTGGCAAATGTCCATTTCGACCGATTTAAGTTGTTTGTCCCCCCAGACAAACAGAGGTCCAGGGCGGACCCCGATGTCCTTCGGATCCGCCCTGGACCTCTGTTTGAAAACTAAGTTTTCACATTCCTTTTTCGATTCTACAAAGCAGACGCTAAACTCTGAAAATTTCTCATCTCTGTTTGAAAGTTTCTCTCTCAATTTGATTTAATCGTTTTGTTTTCACGCTGTCTCTTTTCCGATGCATGCCAATCAAAGCACTCGTATGCCTGCAGGTCATAATGTTTATTAAGGTCGCCGTTATCGGTATCTTGAACGGTCACCATCGCGCTAGATT
This sequence comes from Chirona hameri, assembly GCA_036785665.1. Lineage (NCBI taxonomy): Eukaryota > Metazoa > Arthropoda > Thecostraca > Balanomorpha > Balanidae > Chirona > Chirona hameri. The sequence continues at coordinate 16,557 of JAXIVJ010014136.1, read as the reverse complement.
AACCATTTAAGTCTCTACACGCTTACTTAGTAAGGCTCAAGTGCCCAGCTACCCTCGCCGTGTGCCCGTATGTTGTATACAGCGCCGTCCCAAGTTAACCCCGCCGTGTGTCCGTCTGTTGTTGTATACAGCGCTGGCCGCCCTGGCCGTGGCCCAGGACGGCTACAGCAGCTACGGCGCTCCGCCTACCGCAGAGCCCGGCTACGACTACAGGGAGCCGACCGACCCGTTCGGCGCCGGTAACAACCCCGGAGGAGCGGTGGTCAAGGTGAGACATGTGACCCCGTGACCTGACGGGCAGCCGCGTAACGTCACGGGTCACCGGGCGGCTGTTGTGAAGACACCCCAGGGGCAGGGGCGGTTGTAGCCGTGTTTTGTGGGGGAGGGGGCAAATCCAGTGGCATATTTCCAAAAAGTTGTTGACCGGGGGATAGAGCGCGTCGTCAACCCGTCAGCAACTGTGCGTCCAGACGTTTTTTTTTTGGGGGGGGGGGTTGCAAATCCTGGTTTCAGGACCTTGGGGGGAGGGGGGGGGGGGGGTCATGGGCCCTAGGCCCCCCTGGATCCTTCCCTAGTTAGAGGTCACCCGGCCTGTGGTGGGGAGACTAGGGTTATCTCTGAATGGGATGAAAGCATCCCGAGGTGGTTGCGCAACCGCTCTCCAAATCTGTCTTCGGAATAGCTTATTTGCCCTTCTTGCGCCTAATAATCGATGAGTCATGGCTCTTGCAGCAAAATATATCAAATGTGGAGATCATTTGATAGTGTTATCATTGCGATAAGATATTTGTCGTATGTATATGAAATACTTCACTTGGAGTCAGAGTCTGTTATAAATAGATCGAAACGTTGTGTCAGCTTCATGGTCGTGATCGCCATGTGGAGAGCGTCCGCACATTACTCCGCACTTTTTGGGACAGGGAATCCTCCTTCCCATCAGTAATTGTACTGTTGGAAACATCGATGTTTAACAGTATTGTTTACGCTCCATTTAGATTCATGTTCAACCCCTTTCAGTTTTCACCATCCAAGGCTTTAGAAGAAGAAAAAAAACTAAATGCTTTTAGGCTGTTATTTCCACTCACTACAGCCAAGGAAAATCAATGGAGCTTTAACAAAATGTGGACAAGTGACAGCTGGAATTGGTTTGAAGGAATGTTGAGCATCCCTTCCAATGAATCAAGCTGAATACTCTGCCCTTTCGATTTCCGCGACCCACGCAGTCTTCTTCGGCCCAGAACCAGCGTGTATCCAAACCTAGATCCGCCACTGCTGGTGGTGACCACTTGGCTTCCCTGGATCCCCCCCCCCATTTCAAAGGTGTGGCGGAGCCATGCAGTTGACTCATATCCAACAGCCCCTTTCTAACATTCCAATGATGCCTTTCTATTTCCCACTGATCCCCAAATGCCGCCCGTCCTCCCCCTTGACCTCTCCTGTGACCTCCTGTGACATGACCTCCTGTGACCTCCTGTTTTGCCACAGCCGGAAGCTGAGGAGGACCACCACCATGGCTCGTCGGACCCCCTGCAGTGGCTGCGGGACGCCGTGCCCGGAGAGCCCGGCGTCAGCTACCCGATTTACGCCACCATCCCGCCCAGCGGCTTCACCTGCGAGGGACGCATCGCCGGTCAGTGCGAGTTACCGTCAGGCAACACTCCCATCCATCGGAGTGGTTGTGAGACCATTATGTTGTTACATTTTCAATTGCATTTTCACGAGCAATGGAAACTCATGCATTTGCATTGCATGCATTTTTCTGTTTGGGTGTCTCACGCATGAAAGGTCATCCACAAGTCATCTGAAGTGTTTCAGCTAGGCGCTTTGTTGTGTCAGTCTCTCGCGTTGTAGTGTGCCAATCTAACTGCGCCTCTCCCGTCTGTGTTCCGCAGGTTACTACGCTGACGTGGAGGCTGGCTGCCAGCCGTTCCACGTATGCAGCCCCGTGCCGAACGGCGAGACGATGAAGCTTTCCTTCCTCTGTCCCAACGGCACCATCTTCAACCAGGAGGGCTTCACTTGCCAGTGGTGGAACGAAGTCGACTGCGACAGCGCCGAGCAGTTCTACTCCAAGAACGAAGAGATCGGCGTGGTGCCCGAGTCGGCGGCGAGCAACAACGTCGGCAGTGTGGTGGACGGCCCGGCCACCGAGCAGCCCCTGTACCAGGCCCCGCAGACCACCCGCCGTCCCCAGTACCAGGCCCCGCAGACCACCCGCCGTCCCCAGTACCAGGCCCCGCAGACCAGCCGCCGTCCCCAGTACCAGGCCCCGCAGACCACCCGCCGTCCCCAGTACCAGGCCCCGCAGACCACCCGCCGTCCCCAGTACCAGGCCACGCAGACCACCCGCCCCCGCCCCCGCCCCCAGCCTCAGCCCAGCCGCCCCCGCCCCCGCCCGCAGACGCGGCCGGTGCGCCCCGTGCCGAACCAGTACATCCCCCCGACCACCACCACGACCGTGCGCCCGCCGCCGGGTCTCTACAACCTGCCCCGCAACTAGACGCCACCACCGCATCTGCACCCACCAGCAGAGAGAGTCGACAGTGCCACCTGTCGTATTTATCATCAAACTGACGTATTTATCGGAGCATCTGTGAGAGCGAGTGAGTGAAGTCCGGAGCGGTGAAGTCCCTGGACAGCGACAGACGCTGCGGAGGAGTGTGGCCACCACTTCTGGCTCTGTGGAATCTGCCTTAGGTGAAGCTGAAATCAGGGAATGATATGTCTTTCTTCTTGTGTGTAGTGCTCGTTTAGGCTTGTCTAGTCATAAGCATGGAACGGTAGCGCTTATGCCTGGATTTGTCAGTGTTCATCTGTGTGACATTTCATGTGCCTGAACTGAACAAATACATACATATAAAGCATATAATCAAACGCCTTTTGGTATTGATGCTAGCGGGAAAGAGCCAATTAATCATCTTTACTACAACTTGACTAGTTCCGGTTTGTCTGTCGTTCCGCAATGAACTCCCACACGTTCTCGGAGTCGTATTTTAAGGGACTCAAGGATTTTTTCCTCGATACTTCGAGAGTTGCGATTGTTCCCGACGAAGCTAAACCAGGCGGCCCTTTCCGTCTCCCGACAAAGGTGAATGGGTTAACAGGTCAACGATACTCTCCTATTTACCAGTCTTTGGAACGGGTCACATGCCACGGATTTTGGTCACTTTGAAAGAACATCAGCGATCCGTTGATCTTTCTTTAACGAAATGACCATAAATCATTAAACATCACAAACTGTTTTATACTGCTGTTTTGCCTTTTTGCTGGTCAAGAAGTCAATCCTGCAAAGCATCAAACCTTTTCGAGGATAGCGAAGAAACGACGGTGTGTAGCGCCGCAGTTTTCGGCGCAGCTGTTCGAGCATCAATTACCCACATAGTGTAAAAGTTTGATCTTGGGTCAGCTCAGGTCAGGTCACCAAGCCAGGTCACGTGATCCCACCTCCAAAAAATGTTTCCGGTCGTACCACAGCCACAGTTTTTGGCCGATTGATTTCGTACTTGCAGGATTTCATCAGGGCAATGGTACCTACAATGCGTTGATCTCAGATTTTGTATATCGGTGACCTAAGTTCGGGTCAATTTCGTGACCTCTCCATTATCCCGCGCGGCGCTGGGGGGGGGGGGGGGGGTAAATTTTACCCCCCCTCCCGGATTTTCTCCATAACTTGACAACTATGACAGATATCAAAGTGAAACTTACGGTAGCTTATGGTGCATCAATTCTACGTCTTCTGCCGTTTTCTTTTTTTAATTCGTGAAAATTTATGGCAGATAATGACGTTTTAGTGACGTCATGCCATGTCATTTTTGTTGAAAAAACGTCAAATGTTTGGAAAATTGTAGAAAATAGCGTGTTACCGCAAATTGCAAATAAAAGGCGTCAAAAGAAGGTAAATAACATTGTCTTTGACATGGCTATCTCAGATTTTCAAAATTTTGGGTTTTGACCCCCAAAAATGCAAAAAACTGATTTTTGAGGAAGAATTTCCACAAAAGTTTTTTGTTTGAAGATTTAAAAAAAAAAACGGAAGATATATTAGAGAACCGAGTGTGAACGATGTTCAAACCAAATTTCAAAGCAATTTCTTTATTTTTGACGGACTTATGGCTCTTTAAGAACAAGTAACTCATGACGTCATTTTTTAATATTGCGTTTTTTGGCTTTTACTGACCAGATACAGACAAATAAATGCCACCATTTATTTGTCTGTATCTGTAGACAATTTGAGACATCATATCCCTTACACTGTAAACAAAAACATTAGCAGTTCATTTTGTGAGGCCTTCCATTTTCGAAACAAAAACTATTTCGTTAGCCCAAGATAAAATAGTCGGTGCAATTATAAACTCCTCATAAAATTATTATTTTATTCAGTGCATATCCAATCCATGCAATTTCCCCTGCAAAGACAAAACGGTATCTCTTTGGAATAAAACACGAAGCACCGAAACTAAGAGTAGTTGTTACCTGGTTGTTACCGTCTATTGCCGCTTACTGCACAACTCATCTCACATATTACGGTTAGACGTGAATAATTGAATAAGGTCACAAATTGACTATCACTGTATTTCGAAGACAAAACTAGTCTAGAAACATGCAATGTTTATTTAGATTAATCAATTTCAAATTGTGACCTTATTGTGACCTGACCTTGACCTGAGGACGATTATATGGTGTCAGGCTGTGCAAATGGCTGCTTCTATCGAATTATACGTGTAAAATAACCCATACAACATGTGTCGCATGGCTTTCGTAGACCTGTGACCTTGTGTGACCTGACTTTGACCTTGACCTTTGCTTACAATTTCACTTTTACTAATGCGAGAACTGCATTATACACTCTGGAGCACTTTGTGAGATAATAGTTGCAATATAAGGCTTTGGATGGAAAGTATAGCCCCAAAAACTAAAATACTTACATTTTACATTTTACCTGACCGTGACCTGACATGTGACCTTATTTTAAGAATTTCGAGTATGCATTCGATTCTTCTCGTTGAGAGCTTGCGATCGCCGCATTGCGCGTCTCGCTGCGGTTATTGGTTCGGAATATACGAGGGTGGGGGGGGGGGGGTAAAATTTACCCCCCCGCGCCGCGCGTTCGGCTGGAGACCCCAGCGCCGCGCGGGTTATAAGCCAATGGGGAAATAATCAAATGCTTCCTATTCTGAAGATACGAATTACATCAGCCCAATTACTTCAGGATCATGTTACTATAGGCCATTGACGAAGTTCCAGTTGCAATTTGTGTTCAGTGACCCATACAGGGTCAGATGAGGTCACCCAAAGTCACCAACTTTGACTTTGACCTGTTGACCTGTTTCTCAAGGTCATGTCAGGCGCAACTGGCGTCACGTATTATCGATGCTTATAGCTAGTGCAGTTTCCGAGTGTTTGTTGTTCAGGAGCATAAGCACAGGTGTAACCAGGTTACATTTATGGTTTCCACTGAGATCGTGTTGGTGACCTCCGATGACCTGAGCTGACTTTTTGTCCTCTGGCAGTTTCTATGACATTTTTGTGACGCTGATTTCAAATTTGGCATCCATTTTACATAATTATATGTTCCACTGGGGTCATGCTCTTTCACAGTTCAACCGAGATCACTGACCTCCAATGACCTGAGATGACCTTTATGTATTCTGGAAGTTTTTAGGACATTTTGTGACGCTGATGTTAAACTTGGCACCCATTTTGCATAATTACATGTTCATTCACGATTTTAGCTCGATTATAATTCGATTTCTACACATGCACGATTTGGATGACATCCGGGTCATTGACATGTCCTCACAGGCCACCTAATTACAGAGAACCTTAAAATCGGATATCATCGGCTTCCTCTCATCACAAGCAACACGCTCGTTTTTTTTTTAAATTGAAGCTCCTAGCTCAAGTACGGGTGAAACGCCAGGGGCGTCCTCCCCTCCCCCCCCCCTTCTCCCCCAGTCACAGTGATATGGTAGGATAATACAGACGTATTTTCAAGGCTCGGCCAAAATTGTACATTTTGGCGCAGTTGGACAATCACTTTGCCAGCTGTGGGTCACGGGTCGCTGCTGAGGTGGGATCCCAGGCTGACGCGGCTGATCCGTTGGGCCCCCGTCCGCGGCGTGTAGTGAGCGGTGCTTTCCGAGTGTATGCGGCAACGCTGCCTGAGCTCTCTGAGGCAGTAAGACAGATGTCCGCCTCGAAAGCATGTGGCGATGATGGCATCACGATCGCTATGATCCGTACGACATTCCCTGTCATTGCCCCTCACTTACTACACATTGTAAATTTCTCGATCGCGTCAGGCACTCTGCCGGGTGCATGGAAAGTGGCCAAGGTCCTGCCACTCCACAAAGCAGGCTCTGTCGTTGATCCCAACAATTATAGGCCGATATCGATTCTCCCCACCGTAGCTAAGTTGACTGAGCGAGTGATTTGTAATCAGCTGATGTCCTACCTGCAAAGTCACTGTATTCTTGGCGAGGAGCAGCATGGTTTCCGGCCCGGGCACTCCACGGAGTCGGCGATGCTGGACGCTGTTGGCCGCGTTGTTGGGCGCATAGATCAGGGAAATATCGCTTGTCTAACAACAGCAGACACCTCTAAAGCCTTTGACAGCGTCCCGCATTGCCGGCTCCTGGAGAAGCTCGGGTGGTATGGTATTGACGCGCACTGGTTTCGTGACTGGTTGTGTGACCGTTCACAGCGTGTGATGGACAGTGAGAGCGCCCCAGTGTCGCACGGTGTAGTACAGGGGTCCCTTCTCGGGCCAATACTCTACCTGTTGTACACAAACGACTTTCCAAGTTACTTCACTGACACACAAATTGTAATGTATGCCGACGACATTCAGTTCATCCACTCATGCCTTCCCTGTAACATTCCAGCTCTAAAGCAGAACGTGGAGGACACTCTGAAAGCGGCACATGTGTGGTTTGTAGCCAATAGTTTAAAACTAAATCCAAACAAGACAGATATTTTGCTTGTCAAAACACGTCAGCGCCAGATACCGAACAATTTTTCAGTTACATTCAACGGCGCCACTCTGGTCCCCTCATCCAAAGCCAAAATATTAGGAATCATAGTCGATGCCCATCTCACATGGGAATCACATGTATCACTCGTGGTGCGCCGTTGCTACGCTACGTTGCGCGGTCTTTCAAAACTGTCGCATAGTCTTTCATATGATGTTAATTTTTTTTTGATAGAATCGCTAGTCATCCCTCATATCATGTATTGTATCACTGTGTGGGGCGGGTGTGGTGTGACGCAGAAAAAACGCGTGCAGAAGGTGCTGAATCACTGCGCTCGCGTCGTGTTCTCCGCTCGTAGATCAGAGCATGTCACTCCACTTCTTGAGGAGCTGCAGTGGGCATCGATTGACATGCGCGTGTGCGAGCGAGATATCGCAATGCTCCATCGGCTGTTTAGTCACCAGTATGCACCTCAGTGTCTACGAAACTCGATAAGTTACCGCAGTGACGTGTCTGTCAGGGACACTCGGGCCGCAGCCGCTGGACAGCTCCAGCTTCCGCGCGTGCGCACCGAAATGGCCAGACGGTATTTTGGATACAGGGCGCTCTCACTGTGGAACATGGCTCCTACGGATGTAAAGGAAGCCAAAAGCTCAGCTGGAAGTAGAAGGAAGGCGGAGGCATGGCTGAGGGCGCGAGACCATGCCAGGTGACTGGAATGATTGTGTCATATGTTCGCGACTTGTTTCTGAACGGATTGTCTATGTATTTTATCCAGTGTTCCATTTTACCCTGTGTTTTACTATATATCTTGTATTGACTCTTGGTCATAAGAGCCATCACATGGAGACCTTTCGAAATAAATGATGAATGATGATATTTGCAGCTTATTTATATACTGGCAGTGAGCTAATATAGTGAATAACTTAAATATGTTATCTTTATTGGTGCAATTTATTTGGATAAGAAGAAATACTGTGCTATATTTTCATTATTTTCAGCGTTTTTATCTCTTTGGATCGAATTTTCAAGCAAGCAAGTCATAATTTTCTGGCTTGAATTCTCGTTTCGCGCGCCAAGAACCTCGAGACTTCTGAAAGCTTTTCTGTACAATGAGATACCGAAAAACAAGTGCCGTAGAAATGGTGAAAATTAATTTCAAACCACTTGTGACTTCATGCAAGTTTACAAGTTATGTTTACCAATGTTGACAGCTGAAGTATTGTCTTTGCTAATGAGAGAGAAAATGCAGTATCGAAGACACGACGAAACGAAATTCATGCTATCATCGCCCTTCCATACTTTGTGCTGTAATCTGTAAATTTTACACTGTTCCTTGTCATTTCCTTTTCTGTTTCAACCTGTCTGTTGAGCAGCGCAGCGCCTCAGAGGGGTGGTGGCGGTGGGGGGGGGGGGGGGGGGGGTTGACCGCTATAAAAGTGTGTGAGGGGGTCGCGACTCCTCCCCTCCCCTTCTCGATGCCCCCTCCCCCCACGTCGGCGACGCCCCTGGGTTCTAGGAACATATACTACCAAATACCACCTTCATCACATCACACGACGAATCCGGGGGAATATCGGCGAAGCAATGTGTATTTCCTTCGTGAAGTTTTTAGTTGTTTGTCTTCACTTTCGATCATGCTGCATTGATTTGGAAGCGTAGATCCCATTTATATACTTTTGGGGTGGCCCTAGCCCCCCCCCCCCCACAAGGTGCCTTCGGTCTCCACAGCTATATCTCGATCGAATAACCGATTTCACCGCAAATCCGACGAATAAATGTTGGGCTGCGTGCCAGCATTCGACAGACACGACCGATCATGAATGGGTCTCTCGAAAACATGACAACGTTGAACCGATATCAACCCGATGCTTAGTAGGACGTTGTCCCGAGACACGTTTAAAAAACGTTTACAACGCATAATAATAATTCCATTATTCACGTCTAACCGTAATATGTGAGATGGGTTGTGCAGTAAGCGGCAATAGACGGTAACAACCAGGTAACAACTACTCTTAGTTTTGGTGCTTCGTGTTTTATTCCAAAGAGATACCGTTTTGTCTTTGCAGGGGAAATTGCATGGATTGGATATGCACTGAATAAAATAATAATTTTATGAGGAGTTTATAATTGCACCGACTATTTTATCTTGGGCTAACGAAATAGTTTTTGTTTCGAAAATGGAAGGCCTCACAAAATGAACTGGTAATGTTTTTGTTTACAGTGTAAGGGATATGATGTCTCAAATTGAGCCCTCGGCTCCACTGGCGCAACCAAAACGTCCAAAAACGTCGGTTTTTGGGAGTGTCAAAATTCGCCAGACTTTGTTTTGTTTTTGCATTAACCCGCGTCGTGCAGGGGTTGAGGTGTTTAGCGGGGAGTTGGGACGCCCCCGATTTGTTTTTCTCGGGAATATTATGACAATGGCGGTGTGCAGCAGCGCCGTTTCTGGCACATCTGTTTCGGCATGAATTGTGCACCTTTAGTTTAACAAATTTGACTTCGGGTCATCTCAGGTGAGGTCACCAGGTCACGTCAAATGTTCCCACCTCCAAAGAAGGATGTGGTCGTGCCACAGCCACAGTATTTGACTGAGAGATGTGACACAGGATTGAATCAGGCCACAAGTAGGTACTCACAATTCTGCTATCTCTGATTTTTGTTTTATAACGGTGAATTTAGGTCAGTTCGATCTCGTGACTTCGCCAATATAAGTTTACGGGAAAATTTATAAATGCTTCCGCTATCAGGAGAACACACACTAGATCGGACCAATGGTTGTTATAACATGCTATTTTATCTCATTCTTGATGACCCAAGCACAAATTTACTCAATGATCGCCACATGGTCAGCTGGTCAGTTGGGGTCATTTGAGGTCACCACCATGCCTGCCAATAACTCTTAAAGGAATAGTACACCTTGGGAAACGTACGTGGAATGATGGAAAAGAGTGTGCTGATTACGGTTCTGGCATTCGTTTTTGCGAAAAAGGTACCAATTTGGCATAATTGGAAAAATATTGATATTATCCTCGCCATATAGGGGGTTGGGGCCTGACAGCCCCCTCAAGGAAGAAGGGGGGGGGGGGGGCTGACAGCCCCCCCTGAGGTTTTTCTTCAATAACGTTTTACACATGTTGCCCATCTTGCTGACATTTTCAGTAGCTTAGTTCACAACAATTATACGTATGCTGTAAATTTGAATTTGTAATTAGTTGAGAATTTTGGGGGATAATCATGTTTTTATGACGTCATGTTGGTGGAAAAATATAAATATTTGAAAAATCGTAGAAACAGAGTTTTAAAGGAAATTGCGAACACAATTCACCAAAGATAAAACTGTCATTTTTTTAAAGCCATCTCGGTTTGCAAAAATGTTGGGTTTTGACTCCAAAAATAAAAATAAAACTTTTTTTGGGGAAAAATCACCACAAAATCAAAACTTTCAAAGATGTTAAAAAACCGGAATATTTGTGAGATAACTGAGTATGGACAATACTCAAACAAAATTGAAAAGCAATATCTCTATTTTGACTGGGTGATGACTCCCTAAGTGTAGGAAATCATGACGTCATTTTTTTAATAACTATTTTTGACTTTTTTTTTGACAAGATACGAACAATTATCTTTTCTGCATTTCTGAGACAACACTGGTCTAGGTACATGGCTTTTTATTTACATTTATTCATTTCTAATTTTGAGGTTTTCTGACAAGAGCAAAATCGCTGTTCTGGACGTGGTCGATCCGAGGTCATTCACTTGACCTGGGAATACAATGTGTGAATTTTTACACATAGGCCTTCTATGAGTAGAGTTAGAATGGCGTTGCGTGAACACATACCCATAATGTTCATGTGCATAAATAAATGTAATAATACCTACCCACAAATGTGTTATGTGTGTTCATCGGTATGTGGTGGATGTAAGTAAATATTGCAACTACCGGTACTAGCCACCCATCAAACGGTGTGCCTTTTGAAGACCAGTGTGGACATTATTTGCAATTGGAAATCCAATACAAATTGACAAAGTTATAGCCAATAATATTTTGAGCTAAGCGACACTTCAACGTAAACAGTAAACAAACTTTGTCAAAATTGAATCAATATATTGCATGAACACCGACCAGCTACCAATCAACAAATGCGTCTTATCACTAAGCATCTATTGGTAATTTTCAATTGGAAATCTGTTCACAATTGACCGATGTAATTACTTAAAACTGTAACCACAGGCAGAAAGTATCCCAAATCTATCGCAGTTACAGGTGCATCTGCTTCTATTGCGAATAATATTGCAGTTACCGGTACGAGCCACCCTTCAAAAGGTGTGCCTTTTCAAGGCGAGTGTCGGTATTATTTTCAATTGGAAATCCAATGCAAATTGACAAAGGTATGGCCAATAATATTTATAGCTCATGAATACATGATGCGTTTCGGTGTCGGCCGTTCCAAATAGCAAAAACGTGGTTCTATTACCCTGGCGAAAACGAAGTGCGGTAGGAATACTAATGACGTATGCGAAACGTCACAAGATTTGTCCCTTTAAAATATGAGCAAATATACCCAACGGTTTTTGCGTTGAAACTCAGCAACTAGGTCGTTTTGGAAGGACAAATTTCGGATTTGGAGATTTCGCAGTACTCCTGACAATCTGGCTATCTTAGTTAAAAAATAATGTTACAGGTGTACTATTCCCTTTAATTAAATAAAGATAGAGACATGACACCGACATCACTGTGTTAATGTGTAACATGATCTACCTGGGTTACCGCATAACCTGGGGTGATTTTGACCTGAGGTCAAAATTTGAATTTGACCTAACCCGATCATTATGGACATGGTTCGAAGTTCTTGACGAGAAAAACAGGATAACGACAGAATACCTATTGGCCTATATATGTATTAGAGAAGAAGTTATGTACTAAAGACTTTTTGACAAAAACAATGTGTCCTGTGCGTGACATCTGGAACCTATTATACTTTCGAACTGATCTAAAAATAGAATACACCTAAGCAATGACAAATCTAAGACCTTGCCTTTGCTTTTCAGTTTGTTGCTCTTCCTTGCTATCGCAGTACATTAAAAATGTTGGGGCTTCTGGAGCAAATTGCTAAAAACTAAAACTAAAACATGTTTGGCCTTTGATGACATGTGTCTGGTGGTGATCTCAATATTGAGCGGAACAAAAAATAATCGAAATAATGTCGACATGAAATTAGACGAGCTATCTAACGGGATTTTTGGATTATGCCTATCATTGGATCCGAATTCGAGGAGGCGCTGAGATGCCTCCACTGGCACGACAAAGGTGGCGCCGATCACCGGCAGGGCGCGGGTTAAGAACTGCTTGATAAACTCTCCCTTGTATAAGCTGCATAGATCTTCCCATAAAATCAGGAAATGTGTTAATTTTAGTTCAATTTCAGCCGTTTTGGTAATGTATGGCGCCGATGGACCCCTTCGATCCGGTACTGTTCTGCCCCACCCCCATCGTTTTCAAAAATCGACACGGCTGGCGTGAACCTTTGTCGATGTGCATTAGGGCGGTTCATTTTTACACGAATGCTAAATTTTCTTGGTGGCACACTTTTTCCCGTTATTTTTCGACTACGCTGAGTCCACTGGCTGAGTTTTGGTGTGTGATGGAAACAGGGTTCGGACGTGTTTCAAGACCTCCTGAACATGGCTTGATATCTTTGAATCTAGAGCGAGTAGTAGTGTATAAAGTATCTCTTAACGTAATTTGAAGAATTTTATGCAAGTGGCCAAATTTTCATCTTAAAATCCATTACCATAATTTAGATAATGGGTGTTAAAAAGTGAGTAATTTTCCATTTTTTATATTTGGCCATTTTGTTTCGTGAAGCCGGGATCAGAAAACGGCAAATGATTTTTGTCCTAAAACGCGCGCCAAAATATCAGCTGCACCTCGCTGATAGTGGTTTACGTAAAACGGCATGACTGAAAATAATGACGAACAGCAAGATTGCAATTGCATCAGCCGAGCCGAACTCAACGTGATTGTCGAAACGGTTGCCCAAAAGGCGGTACAGAAGGCGGCAGAGCAAATAGGAGAGACCTTGGGCTTCTGACCTGCAAGATGCCCTACGTGCCACCAGTGATGAGCTTGGTAGATTTGCTGATAGGCGCATGGACAATCAACTGCATGATGTGGATGCCAAAACAAGAGAACTGCAGCAGTACAAGGAAGCGTCAATCAAAGTCGAAAAACTATGCCCATTAAAGCAACGGAGACTCTTTCAACGGAACGATTAGTGGAAAGAGCCAGACATAAGCGAAATGAGACAAAAACCAAACAAACAAGTGGAGAACATCGCAATAAAGCATACCGAGGTCGATAACGTACCTAGGACAGATCAAGCCAACCAAGGTGAACTAAGTCACAGGGAAGTGAACCGATCGACAATGCCAATGATGCGGAGGACTCGAGTAGTAAGAAAAAATAAGAGAAGCAAAGTGCGAAGATATGCAGCAGTATTGATCGGGGGACAAAATGTAAGCAGAATCAAAGCTGCTGCTATGGACGAGTTCTCTTTTCGAGCCAACAACGTCTCTTTTGTCTGCAGCAACCTCTGATAAGTTCAATCAAGTCGCTGCGTATTGTGACCCCAAACATCAAAAGCGAAGGAGATTGAGGTCGTCATGCAGTTAGGAGCTGAAGACGCCGTAGACCATAGCGCAGACTACGTTTTAGACAAACTGGCGAACATGTGGACTATGCACGCCACCTGAAGAATGTAGAAAAAGTTTCAGTTTGCTCGCTGGAGGAGAGAAGGGGACGCTGGGTCGACTGTCTATGAAAATGTGAAGACCATCAACACAGAGCTCGCCCAGCTGTGTATGTCAACCGGGTTCTACCTTCATCGACATACGCCCTCGGCTCAAGGAATCACTCTTCGGAGAAATTAACAGAACAGGCATACTGTACACGTTCGAAGGAGCTCGTAATGGTAGCGCAGCACATCCTCGGTGAGACGGCAGGTTTTTTTAGATTGAAAGCAGCGACCGCTACTGGTACCCATGTCAAGTCATCACATACTAATTCGGCTCAATTACGTTTCACAAAACAACCAAGTTTTCTTACCACCAATGCCAACGGTCTTTGTGCGAATACAAAACAAACTGGAACTTGCACTCATATTGCATCGATATGGCATATATGTGGCTGTAATTACAGAAAACTCACTTGGACAAAAATGTGCCTGATAGGCCAAATAATGGCCTCAGGACTGCGAAATTTGTTTATGTTTAGGGCAGTGTGTAAAACCAGGGGCAACTATGGCACCAGGGGCAAACTATCGCCGACCGCCTACCTCCAGACGGATACAAAACGGTCACGCCGAGACAGACACTTCCCTTGGCAGTGAACAAGTGTAAGGGTGGTGGTATCATTATGTACGTGAAAGAACGGCTTACAATACATTGAGCCCAACATTCCTGCCCCGGATGACCTAGACGTTTGCTGGTGTGTCCTCAGACCATCACATCCAGAGAGTATAAATTGTCTCTGGGGGTATACATTTCGCCTGATGCGAGTGCATCTCGAAGGCGTGCGATAGCTGATCACCTAATGGAAACTATTGATAATCTGCGATCACTTAGGCCTAGAGCAAAATCAGTCATTTTTGGAGATTTCAACAGTATGTTTGATGTTAACTCATTAGCTTCAACAGCTCAACCTGCAGGCAAATAGTAACAGAGGCCCAACCAGAGGGACATTCAGTTCTTGATATCATCTTAACCGATTGTGACTCACAAAATGTGCCTAACTGTACCGGCGATAGGAACGTCAGATCACAGCACGGTGATTTGGGTCAATTTTGAAAAGAAGAAATCGTGCATCAGTATCGCACGTTACGGGCCATTGAAGGACCCTTGTATGAGGCAGTTTAGTCAGTGGATTTGCGCACAAGATTGGTGCGATATAAACAACCTACATGGCGTAACCAAGCTGCTGAGCCGCTCGAGCAACAACTGCAGATTGCATTATGAATAGTTCTTCCCCGAGGTAAAATACAGATCGTTGACAGATACAGATTAACGAGCCTCCATGGATGACAAAGTGACTCAAAGAGCTCATCAACCTCCGAACAGGGCCCACAGCCGTCGCCAATTGGACGACTTAGGCAGCTAAGAGACCATGGTCCGGTCTGAGATCTCCTCCGTAAAAACTCATGGTATAAACAACAAATGAACAAGATTGCATCTGATAAAGGTGTATCTTGGTATAACAAGTGTCCAAAACTAACCAACCGTAAACCGAAGCCCTGGAACCTAGAAATGCCCTGAAGCGTCTGGATAGTGCCAGTCATGCCGAACTTATCAACCAGCACTTCACGCAAATATGCACAACCTACGACACCATTACAAACAGATCAGCTGCCTTGCTATCTACCTGCACAAGATATTCCCTTCGACTATACAGCCTTGGCAAGTAGCCCCACAGCTTATCTCGCCTCAGAGAGCATATGGCGGTACCCGTTGGACAACTTCCGGTACGGCTGCTTAAGGAATTTTCTGTGGAGCTGGCCTTTCCTTGGCTCACATCTTTAACAGTTCGTTAAAGCAGGGCCGGGTACCTTCAGTCTGAAGCGGGCGACCAACAACACCAGTTGCAAGAAACCCACCCCGACGTCGCCCGTGGACCTGCGACCATTGAGTCTCACGCCAACGTTTAGTAAAGTTTTGGAGCAATTCATAGGTGCCGCTCATCCTGGCTGACATAAGGACCAAACATTGACATTCACCAGTATGGAAACATGAGAGGAAGTATCTACCTCTCACTAGCCTGATTAGATTAATGCACAATCTACTGGCTCAGCTAGACCACTGCTGATAAGCTATTCTCAGTGATCATGTACGACGTTCAAGAAGCCTTTGATCTAATAGATCACCTACAACAGTCATACAGAGACTCCTGACATGGGACTCCGTCCCTGCGTATGCAAACCTGGCTCTGCCTCACTTTCTCCAGAACCGCCAGCAGCGGGTCAAGATGCCAGATGGCAGTCTCAGCTCCTGGAAACCGATAACCTGTGGCACCCCACAGGGCACCCTGGTTGGACCAGTAGCCTTCTTAGCCTATGGTGAATGCGGCCGCATCACAAACACAAAACAGGCTCAACTATGTGGACGATTTAACTATTTATCAAGCGTGCTCGGTGGGATTGTGCTCAGGAAGAAGTTCAGCTTCAGGAACTGACTGATCACTTTGTGAATTGGGCCGAATAAAAATAAGATGGTCCTATAACATTGATAAGTGCCAGGTAATGCACTTCTTCACAGCTAAGAAGCCAATGGTGTTACCGGACATTACAATACATGGCACTAGTGCATCCCAACGGTGGATCAGAGGAAAGCTGCTTGCGTCACCATATCTAATGATATGTCCTGGCACAACCACACGTTGAGGGTATGGTATCGAAGTTTCTGGTTCTGTCCAACTGTCTCAAAATGAACCCTGACAAGACCCATTTTTATCATCTTGGTACAAAATCTTCCATAAAAAAGACATCGAGCTTCCACATCACCTTATCAACGCTCACGCACTCCCGCCATGTTC
>JAXIVJ010014135.1:0-35274 GCA_036785665.1 Chirona hameri | reverse complement strand
AGAGAGAGAGAGAGAGAGAGGAGAGAGAGAGAGAGAGAGAGAGAGAGAGAGAGAGAGAAGGAGAGAGAGAGAGAGAGAGAGAGAGAGAGAGAGAGAGAGAGAGAGAGAGAGAGAGAGAGAGAGAGAGAGAGAGAGAGAGAGAGAGAGAGAGAGAGGAGTGTACGGAGGGTCGAAATCGAAATAATCAGAAGCATTTTTAAGATGTAAGAATACTGTATACAATTACAATTCAACTGATACATAACTTTTGACATGAAATCAACGTGATTTTACATCACAATATTCAAATATAAGATATACAAATTTAAATAGGCAATTGCCTGCTATCGTCTAACTCATGCCGAGTATTGTGGGAAAAATACTCGGAAAAATCTCGTTGACTTATTATCTTTCGCATGCACCACATTTCAATAATCCAGCAATTGTTCGACCGTAAAATGTCTTAGGGTTCTAATTGATCAACAACTTAGTAAAAGCAGGCAAACAACCTCATGCGTGGTAATAGCATTACCAGAAGGAAACATTTACCTTCAACACGTGCATCATACCACATTCATTGACAACCATCACCTGTCGCATTCTAGCCCACATCCCCTTCCTGTTTCGTTGCATTCCTGCACTGCGTCGGGTCCGCTTTTTGTGGGTGATAAGTGACTGCGCACGAGTGGCGGTTGTAGCTCATACTGCCCCCGAACCGGACCAGTATCCTTGCACAGCCCGACAAGAACCGGGACCGCCGGTCGGCCGGCGGAATATGAACCATGCACTGGCACGCATTCTTCCTGTTGTCTGCACGGCTGTCGCTCGTTTTTATCTGTCCCTGACCGGACAGATGTAGGATATAAACACATTGGCAGATTTAAGTCACTGATAATGCTGTAAATGGAAACTTGTTTGAATCATAATGGTTGCAGGATATTCTTGCAAATATTGATACGGTTTTGTTAAAGGAAATAGTTCACCTTCAAAATTCCCCAACACGATTTGATTATATTTTTTAATACAATTTATTTTTATATTGTCAAAAATGGCCTTATATCGCGCCGATTCAGGACAGAAGGCCGTAAATTATTATTGTTTATCAAAACTATATGCATACTATCTGAGTCAGAGTCCTGACGTCACGCGAATTTAAAAAAAAATGATTAGCCAATCAGATTCGAAGTAGTGGCGTAAAGATAGACTCGCATTAGAGATTGTACCAACCGGCGGCCGGCCGTTCGCTTGCTAGCACCAGCTGCAAGCTGATTGGCTGATGGTATACGCCTCTGTCCTGGCTAGATCCTGCACCACATTCTTTCGCCAGCACCGCATTCGCAAACATATTCGGCTGGAGAGTCTTTTTTAGTCAAGAAAACTTGCAGATAGGGGTTTCCCAACATGGGCTACAAAACTGCTATCTCAGTTTAAAACTAATGTTAACGGTGAACTATTTCCTTTAAAGGGAATGTTTCACCTTTCTGAAAGTTGTCAAATATACGCTGGTTGTAGTCGAAAATATGAAGTAAGTGCTGCTGAAAACGATTTTGATATTTTTATCTCGAAAAGTCACTTAACTTTCTACAAATTAAGCTTTTAAATTTGGGATGATGACATCATTATTGAGCTATAGAGAGCTATAGAGAAAACCTTTAGCTGCCAAACATATGACACAATCGTTTCCAGACAATTCTGGAGACTTAAATACAAACATTGTGGAACTGTGTCTTCTCCCGCACAGAACACAATGACAAGTGACAAGGGCATTGCAATAGCTCAATACTTATTTGAAAACAATCAATCCCTAACTGAGACTTCAAACAACGTGAAAAACTTCAACTTGTACCGCAAACTATGGGTGCGGTTACATCTCGGATACAGAAACTAGATTGATGTCGACATTCGTGGCCGGGTTAGATGTGGCACAGTGCCACTACAGTCATAAGCCGCTGTACCTCGGTGGTAAGATGCTTGTCTTTCGGGCGGAGGGGTCCGGTTCGAATCCTGACGAATCCTGACGACTCTTTAGTCACGAGCGAATCTTAGGCCGACCTGATCGGACTTATTGTTGTAGGCCTGTTTACTAATCGATCGGACTTAATGGCGGGGTTAGGTTAGGTTAGGTTAGGTTAATTGTACGGAATAAATATTGGAGAACCAAGTATGGACGATGGGTGCGGTCTTAAATCTACATTCTGTATCCGAGATGTAACTGCACCCCAACATATCGCGTTGGCCGTTTGCATCGTACTCGCCAAGATTCGAGAAATACAGGTCGTCTGATTTCCAGGACCAACAATCTTGAAGTCGCTGTCAGCCAATCAGCGGCGGTACTAGCCTGGACCCCATTTTGCAAATTATAAATTCAATTGCTTAAAAACGGATAAGTTTTGGGGAAAATGACCTTAATAATTTAGACATTTCAATAACGGTCAAAGATAATGGCTATCTCAGTTCAAAACCCATACAAAGGTGAAACATTCCCTTGAAGTGCTGCGAGCTCTACACAGCTGTAATCTGTTCACATTTCTTTGGTCAGGACTTATCTCCTATGCGACGTAGATGTGCAGGCTGTTTCAGCTCACGTTTTATGCTGGTATTGAGCAGTGCAATTCGTGAAGGGCCGAATGTTCTCTAAAATATTTGTGATTCGTTCATTCGTGACTTGTGCACTGTGGGTTAGAGTGGACTGAGGTATTTTTGTTAACATAATAACGACGATATATAACTAGTTATACCGTTAGTAATATGCAACAAGTTAGAGCTGCTTGAATACTAAACGCTCTTGGGCGACGGACAGCTAGTGCCACCTTTGATCATTTCCATGGGTATCCTTTTTGTACTTAGTAAAGTTATTGCCGCACATCGTAACGATAAGGCACATCGTAACGAAATGTGTGCGGCACTCGTGCCACATAGATAAGCCTTACCGCAGATTACTTGCAATATGCGCAGCTTACGCAACCACCACGCATCTCATAATACCACAGGGTATAGCCAAGTGAGCTGCTGGGCAGGCTTAAGCTTCCACATAAGGCCATCATATGCCGGCAAGCCGTGATGTGAACCATGCTGTATGTCGTGTCGTCATAACATCCCATATAACTGACGTTTCTAACGTGACTACATTGCTATGCAAATGACGTACCTTTTTGCGTGTCGTTGCCATGGAAACGCTGGACGCCTCAGGATCTGTAATTTTTTCTGCGTAGATACCGACTCCAACTGCGTAAAACCTACGTAGAAGAACTGAGCGCCTATTGTGGATTGCGCTTGTCAGTAGCGCCTATTCGTCGCACGCAGAACCATTCCGAGATGTGTCCGGTCTAACGGTCTCTCTCAATCACATCCCCGAACCGCCACGTTTATCCGATTACATTTTTGAAATAGACAGGACAAGTCGGCGACTAGCTAAACCTCAGTTACACAAAACAGGTAAGAAAGTGATTAGCCAACATGTACGCTCATGTAAAAAAAAAAACAGCAAAGAAGACATGTTTTGGATCGGCATGCATCAGAACGCTGCCATGTATGCCATTCCATCTCATGTAGGAATCTAATCACGAAAATAATACTGACCTATCATGAGCGTGTTTTCTATTCAAGACCAATGATTATGAAATTGTCGAGAGAAGAAAAACAGTGCCGACCCGTGCAGCGCCGCTGGTCAGATAGGGCCAGCGTCCTCCACCCAGGCCTGTGTCTCGGCCTAGACTGCGCCCCTGTGATGCCGTGTGCGTCTGTCTCGGACTAGACTGCGCCCATGTGCAGATAGGGCCGGCGTCGTCCACCCAGGCCTGTGTCTCGGCCTAGACTGCGCCCCTGTGATGCCGTGTGCGTCTGTCTCGGACTAGACTGCGCCCATGTGATACCGTGTGCGTCTCTCTCGGCCTAGACTGCGCCCCTGTGATGCCGTGTGCGTCTGTCTCGGACTAGACTGCGCCCCTGTGATACCGTGTGCGTCTGTCTCGGACTAGACTGCGCCCCTGTGATGCCGTGTGCGTCTCTCTCGGCCTAGACTGCGCCCCTGTGATGCCGTGTGCGTCTGTCTCGGACTAGACTGCGCCCCTGTCATACCGTGTGCGTCTGTCTCGGACTAGACTGCGCCCCTGTGATACCGTGTGCGTCTGTCTCGGACTAGACTGCGCCCCTGTGATACTGTGTGCGTCTGTTTCGGACTAGACTGCGCCCCTGTGATACCGTGTGCGTCTGTCTCGGACTAGACTGCGCCCATGTGCAGATAGGGCCGGCGTCGTCCACCCAGGCCTGTGTCTCGGCCTAGACTGCGCCCCTGTGATACCGTGTGCGTCTGTCTCGGACTAGACTGCGCCCCTGTGATACCGTGTGCGTCTGTCTCGGACTAGACTGCGCCCCTGTGATACCGTGTGCGTCTGTCTCGGACTAGACTGCGCCCATGTGCAGATAGGGCCGGCGTCGTCCACCCAGGCCTGTGTCTCGGCCTAGACTGCGCCCCTGTGATACCGTGTGCGTCTGTCTCGGCCTAGACTGCGCCCCTGTGATACCGTGTGCGTCTGTCTCGGACTAGACTGCGCCCCTGTGATACCGTGTGCGTCTGTCTCGGACTAGACTGCGCCCCTGTGATACCGTGTGCGTCTGTCTCGGACTAGACTGCGCCCCTGTGATACCGTGTGCGTCTGTCTCGGACTAGACTGCGCCCCTGTGATACCGTGTGCGTCTGTCTCGGACTAGACTGCGCCCCTGTGATACCGTGTGCGTCTGTCTCGGACTAGACTGCGCCCCTGTGATGCCGTGTGCGTCTGTCTCGGACTAGACTGCGCCCCTGTCATACCGTGTGCGTCTGTCTCGGACTAGACTGCGCCCCTGTGATACCGTGTGCGTCTGTCTCGGACTAGACTGCGCCCCTGTGATACCGTGTGCGTCTGTCTCGGACTAGACTGCGCCCCTGTGATACCGTGTGCGTCTGTCTCGGACTAGACTGCGCCCCTGTGATACCGTGTGCATCTGTCTCGGACTAGACTGCGCCCCTGTGATACCGTGTGCGTCTGTCTCGGACTAGACTGCGCCCCTGTGATGCCGTGTGCGTCTGTCTCGGACTAGACTGCGCCCCTGTGATGCCGTGTGCGTCTGTCTCGGACTAGACTGCGCCCCTGTGATGCCGTGTGCGTCTGTCTCGGACTAGACTGGCCCCTATGATGCCGTGTGCGTCTGTCTCGGTCTAGACTGCGCCCCTGTGATGCCGTGTGCGTCTGTCTCGGACTAGACTGCGCCCATGTGCAGATAGGGCCGGCGTCGTCCACCCAGGCCTGTGTCTCGGCCTAGACTGCGCCCCTGTGATACCGTGTGCGTCTGTCTCGGACTAGACTGCGCCCCTGTGATGCCGTGTGCGTCTGTCTCGGACTAGACTGCGCCCCTGTGATACCGTGTGCGTCTGTCTCGGACTAGACTGCGCCCCTGTGATGCCGTGTGCCTGTGTCTCGGCCTAGACTGCGCCCCTGTGATACCGTGTGCGTCTGTCTCGGACTAGACTACGCCCCTGTGATACCGTGTGCGTCTGTCTCGGACTAGACTGCGCCCATGTGCAGATAGGGCCGGCGTCGTCCACCCAGGCCTGTGTCTCGGCCAAGACTGCGCCCCTGTGATACCGTGTGCGTCTGTCTCGGACTAGACTGCGCCCATGTGCAGATAGGGCCGGCGTCGTCCACCCAGGCCTGTGTCTCGGCCTAGACTGCGCCCCTGTGATGCCGTGTGCGTCTGTCTCGAACTAGACTGCGCCCCTGTGATACAGTGTGCGTCTGTCTCGGACTAGACTGCGCCCCTGTGCAGATAGGGCCGGCGTCGTCCACCCAGGCCTGTGTCTCGGCCTAGACTGCGCCCCTGTGATGCCGTGTGCGTCTGTCTCGGACTAGACTGCGCCCCTGTGATACCGTGTGCGTCTGTCTCGGCCCAGACTGCGCCCCTGTGATACCGTGTGCGTCTGTCTCGGACTAGACTGCGCCCCTGTGATGCCGTGTGCGTCTGTCTCGGACTAGACTGCGCCCCTGTGATGCCGTGTGCGTCTGTCTCGGACTAGACTGCATCCCTGTGATGCCGTGTGCGTCTGTCTCGGACTAGACTGCGCCCCTGTGATGCCGTGTGCGTCTGTCTCGGACTAGACTGCGCCCCTGTGATACAGTGTGCGTCTGTCTCGGACTAGACTGCGCCCCTGTAATACCGTGTGCGTCTGTCTCGGACTAGACTGCGCCCCTGTGATACAGTGTGCGTCTGTCTCGGACTAGACTGCGCCCCTGTAATACCGTGTGCGTCTGTCTCGGACTAGACTGCGCCCCTGTGATACCGTGTGCGTCTGTCTCGGACTAGACTGCGCCCATGTGCAGATAGGGCCGGCGTCCTCCACCCAGACCTCTGTCTCGGACTAGACTGCGCCCCTGTGATACCGTGTGCGTCTGTCTCGGACTAGACTGCGCCCCTGTGATACCGTGTGCGTCTGTCTCGGACTAGACTGCGCCCCTGTGATACCGTGTGCGTCTGTCTCGGACTAGACTGCGCCCCTGTGATACAGTGTGCGTCTGTCTCGGACTAGACTGCGCCCCTGTGATGCCGTGTGCGTCTGTCTCGGACTAGACTGCGCCCCTGTGATGCCGTGTGCGTCTGTCTCGGACTAGACTGCGCCCCTGTGATGCCGTGTGCGTCTGTCTCGGACTAGACTGCGCCCCTTTGATACCGTGTGCGTCTGTCTCGGACTAGACTGCGCCCCTGTGATGCCGTGTGCGTCTGTCTCGGACTAGACTGCGCCCCTGTGATACCGTGTGCGTCTCTCTCAGACTAGACTGCGCCCCTGTGATGCCGTGTGCGTCTGTCTCGGACTAGACTGCGCCCCTGTGATACCGTGTGCGTCTGTCTCGGACTAGACTGCGCCCCTGTGCAGATAGGGCCGGCGTCCTACACCCAGGCCTGTGTCTCGGCCAAGACTGCGCCCCTGTGATACCGTGTGCGTCTGTCTCGGACTAGACTGCGCCCCTGTGATACCGTGTGCGTCTGTCTCGGACTAGACTGCGCCCCTGTGATGCCGTGTGCGTCTGTCTCGGACTAGACTGCGCCCCTGTGATACTGTGTGCGTCTGTTTCGGACTAGACTGCGCCCCTGTGATACTGTGTGCGTCTGTTTCGGACTAGACTGCGCCCCTGTGATGCCGTGTGCGTCTGTTTCGGACTAGACTGCGCCCATGTGATGCCGTGTGCGTCTCTCTCGGACTAGGCTGCGCCCCTGTGATGCCGTGTGCGTCTGTCTCGGACTAGACTGCGCCCCTGTGATACAGTGTGCGTCTGTCTCGGACTAGACTGCGCCCCTGTAATACCGTGTGCGTCTCTCTCGGACTAGACTGCGCCCCTGTGATGCCGTGTGCGTCTGTCTCGGACTAGACTGCGCCCCTGTGATACAGTGTGCGTCTGTCTCGGACTAGACTGCGCCCCTGTGATGCCGTGTGCGTCTGTTTCGGACTAGACTGCGCCCATGTGATGCCGTGTGCGTCTCTCTCGGACTAGACTGCGCCCCTGTGATGCCGTGTGCGTCTGTCTCGGACTAGACTGCGCCCCTGTGATACCGTGTGCGTCTGTCTCGGACTAGACTGCGTCCCTGTGATACAGTGTGCGTCTGTCTCGGACTAGACTGCGCCCCTGTGATGCCGTGTGCGTCTGTCTCGGACTAGACTGCGCCCCTGGTCAGATAGGGCCGGCGTCGTCCACCCAGGCCTGTGTCTCGGCCTAGACTGCGCCCCTGTGATGCCGTGTGCGCCTGTCTCGGACTAGACTGCGCCCCTGTGATACCGTGTGCATCTGTCTCGGACTAGACTGCGCCCCTGTGATACCGTGTGCATCTGTCTCGGACTAGACTGCGCCCCTGTGATACCGTGTGCATCTGTCTCGGACTAGACTGCGCCCCTGTGATACCGTGTGCGTCTGTCTCGGACTAGACTGCGCCCCTGTGATACCGTGTGCGTCTGATAGCGAGTCCCGGACACGACCCTGTCGTCCCCGACACCGCTGTCCACCGGCACGACACTGTCCACCGTTACCAGCGCATCCCATCAGCATACGTTAGCGCGACGAAGGTCGGCCCGGTGCGCGCAGCCGAGTCCGTCTGATGCCGTGGTGTTAACAGGGCCTGCTGTGCAGAGGTACCAGGACGCTGTGTGTTGCCGACTGCCGCGGCTGGCCTTACTGTCGCGCCGACAGACATCAGGAGGCGGGCTTATCATAGCCGCGCCCTATCGCCCCATTACCATTACGATGGTGTACATTAGTGCACCACACGTATGTACAAAGTATTGTTCGGAATGGTCGTAAAATGTAGCCGTCAGGGAATAAAATATCCAGTCCGGTAGGTTCTAAATTAACCCCCCCCCCCCCCCTGATACAATTCCCAGACCTTCGTTTTTGACTCAAATTGTTTTGCAGCTTTTGTTATGTAACTCAAAATGTATATATAATATCACTTAATATTCGCTACATCACTGAGTTATGAGTTACACAAAACTGTTCAGTTTGGTCAAGACGATTGTATACGCTTTATATTTGCCGCAACAATGCTAGAACGTTGTTAGACAATAGAGACAAAAAGAGATAACTACCGATGCTCACTGATCATGTCGAAAGCAATCATGGCTAGCTTTCACTCGATGCCATGTCAGCTAGAGCACAGTGTAATACAAGCGCAAGACTGTACGGTCAGAAACAAATATATAGTCAGAGTTATAGGTACGTCCAGACCGGATGGTGGAGGCCATATAACCGGATCAGAGCGGCGCTCTAAAGTCCCAAGCCACCAACACGACCAGACCCAATGGTCAGAATAGTGTTTTTTTGTGACGTTTAAGGTTTTAAGATGCCGATAAGAGGTGTAAAATTTCCCTAACAATCGTGTACCCGCCCCACACCACATATCGAAATTGACAAAACACCACGAATACCCCTGTCGCGGCGGTGTGTGTGTGTGTGTGTGTGTGTGTGTGTGTGTGTGTGTGTGTGTGTGTGTGTGTGTGTGTGTGTGTGTGTGTGTGTGTGTGTGTGTGTGTGTGTGTGTGTGTGTGTGTGTGTGTGTGTATGGATGTATGCTTTTTTTTATTTTTTGCCTGTATGAATGCTGCTTACGAGTGTCTTCTTAACATGTCCTACACACGCACGCACGCACGCACGCACGCACGCACGCACGCACGCACGCACGCACGCACGCACGCACGCACGCACGCACGCACGCCCGCCCGCCCGCCCGCCCGCCCGCACGCACGCACGCACGCACGCACGCACGCACGCACGCACGCACGCACGCACGCACGCACGCACGCACGCACGCACGCACGCACGCACGCACGCACGCACGCACGCACGCACGCACGCACGCACGCACGCACGCACGCACGCACGCACACACACACACACACACACACACACACACACACACACACACACACACACACACACACACACACACACACACACACACACACACACACACCACTCAGCTCATGTCTCAGTGCCGGCGGCAGCGGCAGCCGACAGCTCGGCAGCTGATCAGAGGGGCTCGGCACTCCGCTGGAAACTCAACCGCCACCGCCACCGCCGTCCGCCCTCCACCGTCCACCGTCCGCTCCCGCCGCCGCCGCCGCCGCCGCCGCCGCCGCCGAGGGAGGGCTCCGCCGGCGCCAGGGGGTCTCAATCTGATGACGGTCGCTACAACACAGCACAGTTACCGCCGATATACCACTCCACATAAAAAGTGGATGCACAATGTATGCTGATGACGTTAAGCTGTATACGCCGGTCCGCTGTGAGGATGATGCTCGCAATCTTCAGTCTGACATCGACTCTCTTGTACATTGGTCACGTGTGTGGGGGCTAAGTTTGAACCCGGCCAAGTGCCACGTAATATCGTTCACCTTGCGCACCTCGCCTGTCTTAGCGGCCTACACAATGGATGGTGTTACACTAGAGCGTCATGCACAGGTGCGCGACTTGGGAGTCATCTTAGACTCAAAGTTGAACTTCGCTTCTCATGCGGACGCCACAGTCGCAAAGGCCAAACGTATGCTTGGACTGCTTATCCGCAGCATGCAGCTGCCAGCTCCCCGTCGCCATGTAAAGCTCGATCACAAGGTCATGTTGTGTGCTTTCAACGCTCATGTCCGCTCCATTGTCGAATACGGGAGCGTGGTCTGGTCGGGAGCGGCAGTGACTCATCTTAAACGGCTGGAACGCATTCGGCCTTCCTTTTTTATTTGGCTCGCGTGTTCCTCTGACCACAGCTCCATTAACCTAGCTTACGATCACTTACTGCAGCATTTCAAGGTTTCCTCCATAAAATCTCGTTTCATGCAGCACGATCTTATGTTCATACACAACGTTTTTCACGGCCGACTTGACAGTCCCCAGCTCCTGTCATGCTTTCACCTGTCGGCTCCGGCCAGACGGATCAGGTCGCCTGTGCTCTGGCATATACCGTTTGCACGTGTCGCTGCTGTGAAAAACGGATCTTTTTGCCGAATTTCTTCCATGTGTAACGAGATTCTTAACGCCTGCGTATCCCTAGATTTATTTTGCTCGCCATCATCCGACTACAAATCCGCTGTGCGGTCACATGTATCTCGGGCAGGTGCCTTTTGAGCCTTTTGAGCTCGCAGCCAGGCTTCACCACGCGAGGGCTCATCGAATGGTTATGTGTATGTGTGTGTACTTGTGTGTGTCCTGTGTGCGTGTGCGTGTGCGTGTGCGTGTGCGTGTGCGTGTGCGTGTGTGTGTGCGTGTGCGTGTGCGTGTGCGTGTGCGTGTGTGTGTGCGCGTGCGTGCGTGCGTGCGTGCGTGCGTGTATGTGTAGGTGTCTTGTCTGTCGTCTTGCATGCGTGTGTATTTTAAGTGAAAGACATAGTTTTATCTCCTGACTTCGCCTGTAACCGGGTTTTGTGCCTGTTGGTGATTTATCAATAAATACAAATACAAATACAGTGACTCATTCCCGAGTGGTTACCTGCATTGTTATATGGCTGTCTCGCCGTTTTGAGAGTTGTCGGCACTGATCGCGTATAGTGTTTTTCAGTGTTCTGTAACAGAGGGTTGTGTGCTGTCTACAATTATTGCTTTACATGCATAATTACATACATACACCCAAATATGTTCTTCAGATATGTTGGAACTTGGAAAGATTCGCAATTGTCTCCATTACAATGGTTACGGAAGCGAGATAGTATGAAACGTCCGGCGCTGTTCAAGGTCTTAGTTCATATACTATTCAACTAAGATTGGCTTTGGGATAGCAAATTAAATATTGTTGTCACAGGTATACGGTTTCTATGAACTGGTCGCGCTCATGAACAACGATAATTTGATAATATATGTATGCGTAATAGTGCAATGCATAACAATGTATGTGCTTCTACAATATAAATGTATACCTTGCGTCGATTATGTAGCCGTTAAAGATGTAAGCTAAGTACTAAATAATTTCATCCTATTATGACCCAATCAGCATCGTTGAGAATAAGTGTCGGAGAGCAGGGATGAGTGCAGCTCACTTCAGGGCAAGCTCCCTTCACACTGATCTCAAGCTCCCTTCCCACTGATCTCAAGCTCCCTTCCCACTGATCGCAAGCTCCCTTCCCACTGATCGCAAGCTCCCTTCCCACTGATCGCAAGCTCCCTTCACACTGATCGCAAGCTCCCTTCACACTGATCGCAAGATCCCTTCCCATTGATCGCAAGCTCCCTTCACACTGATCGCAAGCTCCCTTCACACTGATCGCAAGCTCCCTTCACACTGATCGCAAGCTCCCTTCACACTGATCGCAAGCTCCCTTCACACTGATCGCAAGCTCCCTTCACACTGATCGCAAGCTCCCTTCCCACTGATCGCGAGCTCCCTTCACACTGATCGCAAGCTCCCTTCACACTGATCGCAAGCTCCCTTCACACTGATCGCAAGCTCCCTTCACACTGATCGCAAGCTCCCTTCACACTGACACAAACTTCCCTAACATAATTGACATTGACAAAAATGAATGATGATTTGAATGAACAATCCCAGCAGACAGTTAAAGAAAAACAAATGATGACAACAAATGACAAATGATATTACATCAGGTATGTGTAGGTAGTGGAAGTGGATAAGTTAAGTGGGTAGTGACATCAAAACAGTTGAGGCTGCAACAAAATAAGTGAGATAAAAAAATGTGTAGGGTCCGTCCTTCGCACATGCCTCGTGTATTGCAGGATCATGAGGGATCTTTTTTGATCAATTTAGTCCGAACCTTTTGAATGGATGGATTTCCGAGGTCAGGACCCGCGCTAAGCAGAGCTTGTTGCGCAGACCCCGTCCCCAACCATTCGATCGCGCAATTCCTTGTAGCCGGCAGAATTTAGAAGCGAAAGTTTTACGTGCCGTGCCCGACATACCTGGATACGGTCCGCCCCGCTCACTGGCGGCATCTGACCTTGAGTGCGACCGCTGCCAGTGGCCGCAGGCCATCCCAGTCAGGAGCAAGCAGCGAGCGCCGAAGCGACCCGAACCCGGGCTGCCACTACCGGGTGAGGTCAGAAGCCCAGCGCTCTCCCTACTGAGCTACAGGGCTTGTCGAAGTAAAATCTTATGGTCAAAGTTCTTCCAAATATAAATAATTGATTGTAGATGAAGGATTTAATGAGTTTCCACAAACATTTACCTGTCATTCCAACTTTCTGCGTGTCATTCGACTTTTCAACTCACCCGTCTCTGACAAATCTGTTCCCGCTGTCGCTGTACCTACGTTTTGTTAAAACAAAAATATAGAACGGGCTTCCATTTAGATGTAGGCATATGCCTGGTATGCATGAGTTACAAAACCTACAGAAAGCACTGCCGGTATGTTTTGCACTGGACGGTCCTGTCATCTGCTCTGGCGCGTGCGATACGTTCAATGAAGCCCGATTCGGCGTGACATAAGATCCCTTCCTCGGTCCCCTCTCTGTTCAACTCCCCTTTCCGCTCCCCTCCCTCCCCTCCCCTGACGAGGTCCAGTTTGAGAGCCCCTCCGACGGACCCACCTGAGCGCGACTGGCCGTCAGGTGCGCACAGGTGTCGACCAATCAACGCTTCTGTATAAACCCACCGACCAACCAGCGGCGCCGTAACAGCGCGGCGGCGACCATTCGGAGAAAGGCTCGGCGCGGTGGCCGGCGGGCGGCGTGCGGCAGTTGAGGCTCTGATTCGCTCGGCGCTGTGGGCTCGGTGGTACTCGCGTCTGGCGTGTGCGCGTCCGTGGCGTCCGTGGCGACTGCACTACGGCGACCATGAGTGGCAAACGGGATGCTGCCGGGGACTCGACGAGACGGCTGTAGCGAGCCACGAGTCGGCCCGACCCGCCTCGTCTCGGCCCGAGCGGAGCGCCTAGTCGGAGCTATCCTGCGCAAAGCGTGGAGCTGCCCAGGTGAGTCACTGAACCTCCGGGCCCCCGTCCCCTCCCTCCCGGCCGCCGCTGGACACGGTCGCTATTGTCCGCGGCTCGGGGTGCTGTGTTGTAGCCGCGCCGGCCGGAGCGTGTTCCACAGCCAGCCGCTACTGACCGGGCCAGATCGGTGCCGGTCGCAGCAGAATGAGGTCACACTCGGACGCCCGCGGGCACCGTCTGGCGTCTCAGACATTCCGATCCACCGCCAGCGGCGCGGGCTCCACAGGCCGGACGCGCCGCGGAGTCGGGCACTGCTGAAGATGGGGCTGGTGACGAGGAAGGGATGAGTGACATGTCAACGTTGTTGTATTGTGTCGATGTTTGTTACAACATTCCTGTTGTTATCACTAGCATTCTTGACCAAATACCACTGATAATATGGGTTGAGAATGTCCCTCCGTTTTGCCAGGATTCCCAAGTCTTCAACTTTTGTCTGTGTTAAGCGGCGGTGTCATAACTTGATCTTGTCCCCGCGAAGATGACCGTCATTGCTCGTATTCGGCGAAGACACCGGCGAGCATGTATGGAGACTGCATCACCGGACGCGAATCACAAGCGTCTAACACCAGATCTCCCGCCTCATGGCGCAGTCCCGCCTCATGGCGCAGAGTCTGCAGCTCCCGAGAGAACAGCCAGATCATGCATCTGGCGGAACTGTGCATCATCGTCATCATCATCATCATTTTTGTTTTCTTTTTTTATAATAAATTTGGTCCGAATGTTTGTATGTATGGATTTCCGAGGTCAGGACCCACGCTAAGCAGAGCTTGTTGCGCAGGTCCGTACCTCACCACCCGTATCATCATCATCATCATCATCATCATATATGTCTTTGTTTTGTAGCTCATTGTTGTACTCAATGCAACAGATTGTTGGCATATGGATTAACAATAAGCTATATGTAATGGATATGCATGCATGCATTCTGTATGCAATTATACATGCATTCTTTGCGTGTTATTGAGTTGGGTAAGCTCGCACGTTTTCTCACAACTTCGTATTTTTACAACGCGTCATGTGTCTAACTATACCTACATTCTTACTGAGAAAACACGCGTGCATATTTGTATCATTCTATAAACTCCAATACAATTTGAATATTGCAGGAGACATTCACCAATGATCTCCTCAGGATCAAATTAAATAGGCAGCATCCTAAGAGTGAATACCTGTTGAATTCCCTTTCCGCGTCCGATCCTTTAATGGCAGGATTGTAATGATACACATGGCAGGTGATGTGACGTTTTCCCTAACTAACGGGCTGAATGACCGATGCCGAGTAAATTAGAGCAATTTAAAGCCTCTTAACGCGAGTAACTGTCTAATCGCGGTGTTGAAGTGTAACGGTACCAGTATGCATACTGAGAACGCATGGGTGTCGTTTTCTATAGGCCTGGTAAGGCCCAAGCCCTACCAATGTTCATTTGGGCCCCACCAATGCCTCTGTTTTACAACATTTCCTAAAAGAGATAAGACAATTTAAAAAAGGCATTGATATAGTACAGGCAATATGAAAACTCAGGCAGTTTGCAAACTGCCTAGGTTTTCAGGCAGTTTCGAAACTGCCTGAATTGAGCCAGGCAGTTTGCAAACTGCCTGAAAATCCAGGCAGTTTCGAAACTGCCCGGCAGTATCAAAACTGCCCAGGCGGTTTCCAAACTGCCTGACGATGCACGACTCAGCCTCTGCGCGGTCACGTGACGAGCCCCGCTTGGTGCTGCCGGTGATCAGGCGGTATCTACTCCAGCCTCTGCGCGGTCACGTGACGAGCCCCGCTTGGTGCTGCCGGTGATCAGGCGGTATCTACTCCCGGCTCTGCGCGGACACGTGACGATCACGTGACGAGCTTGGTGCTGCCGGTGATCAGGCGGTATCTACTCCAGCCTCTGCGCGGTCACGTGACGATCACGTGACGAGCTAGGTGCTGCCGGTGATCAGGCGGTATCTACTCCAGCCTCTGCGCGGTCACGTGACGAGCCCCGCTTGGTGCTGCCGGTGATCAGGCGGCATCTACTCCCGGCTCTGCGCGGTCACGTGACGATCACGTGACGAGCTTGGTGCTGCCGGTGATCAGGCGGTATCTACTCCAGCCTCTGCGCGGTCACGTGACGATCACGTGACGAGCTTGGTGCTGCCGGTGATCAGGCGGTATCTACTCCAGCCTCTGCGCGGTCACGTGACGATCACGTGACGAGCTTGGTGCTGCCGGTGATCAGGCGGTATCTACTCCAGCCACTGCGCGGTCACGTGACGATCACGTGACGAGCTTGGTGCTGCCGGTGATCAGGCGGTATCTACGAATGGTGATGCATTATTCTTGCAAGCCGCGCTCCCGTAAGTCGAACATAGTCGATCTGAACAATGCACGCATGACTTAACAGGCGTCTACGCGGATACCTCAAATAGTCAACATATCTACTTGTGTTTGTGTATGAGACGGTAGGTAGACGACGAGTAGACAGACGACATTTTCACACAATCTAGGTGACATTTCAACGACGTGCAGTGTCAAGAAACGGGGCCGCTAGGGTGTATAATGAACGGGACGGGAACAGGACGGGAACGGGTTCCCCCCCCCCCCCCCCCCCCCCTCCCAAAGGTCCTGAAATTATGATTCCACCCCCTCCCCCCGGTCAACAACTTGTCGCTGACGGCTGACGTCTCGCTACCCCCCCCCCCCCCCCCCCCCCCCCCGCTCAATAACATTTGTTTAATACGCCATTGGATTTTCTCCCCCCCCATAACACTCACGGCTTGATCCGCCCTTGGTGCAGGTATTGGAGGTGTCAATCTCGTCACTGGGATTCCAGGATCACGTAATGTCATAACTCATTAATATTGGTGGTCACACAGAAGTTATTTGAAGAAGAAAAAAAATCATTTTGCAAACTATTTGCTAATTGATCAACAGAGTGCACGAAGGATAACAAATAAACCATGTCATTTTGAAAGATAATCGCCGCACGGATCTCTATGCTAACATAATAGGAAATGCTCCTGTAATTAGAATGCATTCAGAAAGTAGTCACAACTCACATAAGTTATGTACAAATGGTCATCGTCAAGACATAGTCTTGCATCTGCAATAACATTACTGGCTTCTGCAATGATGCAATTTGCAGATAGCTCCGAAGGAAATTACCTGACGTTGGAATTGCCTAGTTGTAATGTAATTTGTATTGATTGGATTAACAAAATAATGGTTATAATGCATTTTTTGCGGCATTTGAGCACACTGTCCTATATATCTTTATATTTGTGTTTGTCGATTTTAGCCGATCAACCACAAGGTTTGTAACGGGCCGACATCAAAAGTTGGATAGGTATTTTCCGTTATCATTTCTTTAAACGTAGGTATTTGACTGTCCGTGCGCAAGCTGTATGATCCTGATAATTTGGGTTCATTTTCACAGTTACTATGTAACCCTATTAGTGGCAGGCTCCTGGCTACCCCTATTAGTTGCAGGGGGGGCGGATTCTGCCCCCCCCCCCCCCCCCCGGAGATATCGAGATCCACCCGTCCGATTTTCACAAACCAAACGGCGTTCTATTCCCCTCAACACGACCTACGTTTAAAAAACAGAAATCTTTGATAGGGGCAACAGGGGGGCAACAACTAACAAAATTAGAGGTATAGTTGATCCACCACAGCTGCCATGTTTATCAACGGATTTGAACGCAACTAATGGGAATCGATAGATATTGAATTGGGGATTGATATATGACGGTGACTTTTGAAAATGCAAAAATCATAGGCGTTTTCAGGTCACTAAATATGGGGTTGAAATAAATGAGTAATAAAACCTTCTTTTTTATAAATGAAATGTGCGTTATTGCGACATTAGACAGAACAGTTATAAATCATATTTTCATCCATAGGTGGTGCCAGGTTAGCGAAAAAGGGAGGCATAATATATAAAACATTACTTCCTGGAAACCTCCCCTTTTCATGTCCCTGAAACCGCCTCTGCCGTGCAATATTTATTATAGTTCACTAACATCAACTAATTTACACTTGTTTCAATGACCGTAAACCTATGTAACTTTCCTATACTTCAGGGAGTTAGGAAGTAACCGTGAAGATTGCATCTCCGTATTATCGCCAAATGTCGCCGGAAAAAAACAATCAAAAAAATGGGCACTGGAACCGCTTCTGTTAAGGTTAGGAACTCGATTTGGTAAATTTCATATGCGGAAAGCAATTATAGGAAAAGTCAAAATATGTCATGGGACTGCTCCCAGCCGTTCCTGAGATACCTGCGAAAGACCTGAGGGATGGGCAGAATCTGCTCCCCCCCCCCCCCCCCCCCCCACCTGCCACTAATAAGGTTAACATTCCAACATTCTAACTGGTAGCATTATTATTTCATATATTCTGGCATCCAAAGATTCTGGTATTTGCACATCACCATTCTAGAAGGACGCGAAAAAAGTGATCGAAAGCTCCCCGATAAAATTCGAAGTTACAACTGGCATTTGTTTTCGACTCGAGTCAATATTGAGGTCACCAGATGTCATCAAAGGTCAAATTTTCCGAGTATAGGATGTTGCTCAAGAAACCCCCAAATATCTCGGGAACTATGATAGCTACGAACAAACAGAAAATAGCCATCGAAAGCTCTTGAGAAATGCAATCGGCAGTGATGTCCTTAAATTTTTAGCTCAGGTCAATAGTTTAGGCTCCAGAGGTCCCCAAAGGTCACGATGACTTTATCATACGAACCGTTGCTAGAACGCGTCTTAACACGCGTGTTAAATTTGCACAGGCGTCCTCAGAACATGTAAGCATCTCATTTGACCGTTTTTGGACCGATTGAATAAAGGCTGTGATTTTGATGGCGATTTTTTATATTGTGACTTTTCCCTACAAATTGCAAATTTTGAACGCTTTGTGGGTGGAAAAACGGCATCCGAATTAGCTACAATTTGGCATGGCCTCATTGCATGTGGAATGGAATTGCATGTGGATGTGGATGAGCAATGAGCATGTCTCGTCATCGATAACCAATATGTATTTTGAAACGCCCTAGTGATGCCGCTTCTCAACCACATGGACAGTATCACAGAACCTGGTACGTCTACCCAACTAAAACATAGCAATGAGTTTGAAAGTTTTGAATATCTTGATTGGTTTCACCGATCTGCAGTATGAATTAGGTTGAAACGCAAAGCAGAACTGTAACACTGCCAAAATATTGCCGACTACGTTCATCGTTTATCGCGAGTGACGGTCATTGACCGCATGTCTTGCAAATTTGACAGCATGACGTGCTCCGGCTCAGACAGCATGACGTGAGATGGCAGTTGCATTGTTTGCTCATTTTGTATTCGTCTTCGCACATGACTCGCAACTTCGAAGTAGGTCACATACACAGCTGCAATTTCCAGTGATCGTAGCTGGATGTCGTGCCCATCTTCAGGTGCATACATGTTATGCGTGACTATCGCACGGGCCGAGTGGGTCAAAGGCTCGGCCGGGGATTGTTGCCTACTTTGCTGGATTTGCGTGCATTAAAGTAATATAATGTAATGTACTTACTTAAATATTAATGCGTCGCCTTTACCCCATTGCAAACACGAAATATTTCATTCTGGACTGGGTTACCTACATCCACGTACTGCTGTGCCGGTCTGGACTGTGTGTCGGTTTTGTCGAAAAGTTGCCCTTGAGCCGGTCACCATGTGGAAAGGGATGTGCGTCACAGGGATATACAAAAGGGTAACATTTCCTCCCCTTTACCCGCGAAATGGGCATCCGTGACGATATTTTAATCTGGTGATGTTGTTGCAGTGACCAAAATGTGCCTTGTTTATTTTGTATTAAAAAAATATTGCAGACTGGAGCTCAAAATTATGTGCCTGAAATCCGAGGCGAAACTCAAATTGAGGGTAGATTATAGGTTTCGGTGGAGCGGTTGGGCCCTACCAATCATTTCCGTAAAACGACACCCCTGTGAGAACGTGTTTCAAGTCCGGCAGATGGTGCTTTCCAGAGTAGGAAAGTTGCCATTGGTACCATGATGTGCCGCCGCGTTGGTAAAATACCGCATATAATACCACCGCGTCAAGCGAATAAAACATCCACCGTATCTATATAATACCACCGCGTCAAGCGAATAAAACATCCACCGTATCTATATAATACCACCGCGTCAAGCGAATAAAACATCCACCGTATCTATATAATACCACCGCGTCAAGCGAATAAAACATCCACCGTATCTATATAATACCACCGCGTCAAGCGAATAAAACATCCACCGTATCTATATAATACCACCGCGTCAAGCGAATAAAACATCCACCGTATCTATATAATACCACCGCGTCAAGCGAATAAAACATCCACCGTATCTATATAATACCACCGCGTCAAGCGAATAAAACATCCACCGTATCTATATAATACCACCGCGTCAAGCGAATAAAACATCCACCGTATCTATATAATACCACCGCGTCAAGCGAATAAAACATCCACCGTTTCTATATAATACCACCGCGTCAAGCGAATAAAACATCCACCGTATCTATATAATACCACCGCGTCAAGCGAATAAAACATCCACCGTATCTATATAATACCACCGCGTCAAGCGAATAAAACATCGTGAATTATGCGTCAGCATGCAAATTTGACAGGAAAATTGACATCTTCTGCCATGAAGCATCGTCCACACTTGATGACAATGCCAAATAGAGTAGTGTTGAAGTGTGTAGATCATATTGCTACTGAAGTCGCAATATGGCCTCTGTCGTCGTCGCGCTCTACGTGTACTGAAGTTGGCGAGCTTTCATTCGGATGTTTACCTACGCGCGCTTGCTGACCTATTTCCAATCAAATCCACGGAGCAGTGACTGATGCCCATATCAGCGGGCAGTTGTTCATCTGCGGATCAGTCGCTATCTCCCGACTGCCGCCAGCGGAGGCTGGACTGACCCGCAGTATTCGCTGTACAGCGGGGTCGGGTGGAGGAGCCCATCTGCTCGGCTGACTGCCGAGCTGCTGGCCTGGTATCCTGCTGCTACTACTGCACAGTGTCCTGACACCGTGTCTGCAGTGTCCTGACACCGTGTCTCAGTGTCCTGACACCGTGTCTCAGTGTCCTGACACCGTGTCTGCAGTGTCCTGACACCGTGTCTGCAGTGTCCTGACACCGTGTCTCAGTGTCCTGACACCGTGTCTCAGTGTCCTGACACCGTGTCTGCAGTGTCCTGACACCGTGTCTGCAGTGTTCTGACACCGTGTCTGCAGTGTCCTGACACCGTGTCTGCAGTGTCCTGACACCGTGTCTGCAGTGTCCTGACACCGTGTCTCAGTGTCCTGACACCGTGTCTGCAGTGTCCTGACACCGTGTCTGCAGTGTCCTGACACCGTGTCACAGTGTCCTGACACCGTGTCTCAGTGTCCTGACACCGTGTCACAGTGTCCTGACACCGTGTCTGCAGTGTCCTGACACCGTGTCTGCAGTGTCCTGACACCGTGTCTGCAGTGTCCTGACACCGTGTCTCAGTGTCCTGACACCGTGTCTCAGTGTCCTGACACCGTGTCTCAGTGTCCTGACACCGTGTCTCAGTGTCCTGACACCGTGTCTCAGTGTCCTGACACCGTGTCTCAGTGTCCTGACACCGTGTCTCAGTGTCCTGACACCGTGTCTCAGTGTCCTGACACCGTGTCTCAGTGTCCTGACACCGTGTCTGCAGTGTCCTGACACCGTGTCTGCAGTGTCCTGACACCGTGTCTGCAGTGTCCTGACACCGTGTCTCAGTGTCCTGACACCGTGTCTGCAGTGTCCTGACACCGTGTCTCAGTGTCCTGACACCGTGTCTGCAGTGTCCTGACACCGTGTCTGCAGTGTCCTGACACCGTGTCTCAGTGTCCTGACACCGTGTCTGCAGTGTCCTGACACCGTGTCTCAGTGTCCTGACACCGTGTCTGCAGTGTCCTGACACCGTGTCTCAGTGTCCTGACACCGTGTCTCAGTGTCCTGACACCGTGTCTGCAGTGTCCTGACACCGTGTCTGCAGTGTCCTGACACCGTGTCTGCAGTGTCCTGACACCGTGTCTGCAGTGTCCTGACACCGTGTCTCAGTGTCCTGACACCGTGTCTGCAGTGTCCTGACACCGTGTCTCAGTGTCCTGACACCGTGTCTCAGTGTCCTGACACCGTGTCTGCAGTGTCCTGACACCGTGTCTGCAGTGTCCTGACACCGTGTCTCAGTGTCCTGACACCGTGTCTGCAGTGTCCTGACACCGTGTCTCAGTGTCCTGACACCGTGTCTGCAGTGTCCTGACACCGTGTCTGCAGTGTCCTGACACCGTGTCTCAGTGTCCTGACACCGTGTCTGCAGTGTCCTGACACCGTGTCTCAGTGTCCTGACACCGTGTCTGCAGTGTCCTGACACCGTGTCTCAGTGTCCTGACACCGTGTCTCAGTGTCCTGACACCGTGTCTGCAGTGTCCTGACACCGTGTCTGCAGTGTCCTGACACCGTGTCTGCAGTGTCCTGACACCGTGTCTGCAGTGTCCTGACACCGTGTCTGCAGTGTCCTGACACCGTGTCTGCAGTGTCCTGACACCGTGTCTGCGGTGTCCTGACACCGTGTCTGCAGTGTCCTGACACCGTGTCTCAGTGTCCTGACACCGTGTCTGCAGTGTCCTGACACCGTGTCTGCAGTGTCCTGACACCGTGTCTCAGTGTCCTGACACCGTGTCTGCAGTGTCCTGACACCGTGTCTGCAGTGTCCTGACACCGTGTCTGCAGTGTCCTGACACCGTGTCTCAGTGTCCTGACACCGTGTCTCAGTGTCCTGACACCGTGTCTGCAGTGTCCTGACACCGTGTCTGCAGTGTCCTGACACCGTGTCTGCAGTGTCCTGACACCGTGTCTGCAGTGTCCTGACACCGTGTCTCAGTGTCCTGACACCGTGTCTGCAGTGTCCTGACACCGTGTCTGCGGTGTCCTGACACCGTGTCTGCAGTGTCCTGACACCGTGTCTCAGTGTCCTGACACCGTGTCTCAGTGTCCTGACACCGTGTCTGCAGTGTCCTGACACCGTGTCTGCAGTGTCCTGACACCGTGTCTGCAGTGTCCTGACACCGTGTCTGCAGTGTCCTGACACCGTGTCTGCAGTGTCCTGACACCGTGTCTGCAGTGTCCTGACACCGTGTCTGCAGTGTCCTGACACCGTGTCTGCAGTGTCCTGACACCGTGTCTCAGTGTCCTGACACCGTGTCTGCAGTGTCCTGACACCGTGTCTCAGTGTCCTGACACCGTGTCTCAGTGTCCTGACACCGTGTCTGCAGTGTCCTGACACCGTGTCTCAGTGTCCTGACACCGTGTCTCAGTGTCCTGACACCGTGTCTCAGTGTCCTGACACCGTGTCTGCAGTGTCCTGACACCGTGTCTCAGTGTTCTGAACAATGCACTGGCATCGTCTGCCAGCTGCGGCCTGGATGAGGGTCAGCTCAAGCTGATAGTTACCTTGCATAGGTGACCCATGGGTGGATAGGATAGTAAGTATGGATAGGAATCATACGCTATTTAGCGACCACAGAGCGGTACTAGCTGTCCTTTTTGTAGTACGGGAAACGGCCTACCACGGGGACGTTCCTACATATATGGGCACAAATTTCCAGGCATTATGTCCATCGATGGAACCAACATTCAAGTGCTTGTGAGAGCTTCCCGAATGCATTTAAACTTAATTTGGTTCATCCCACAATCACCAGAAGGCGAGAAACCATGCGACGGGGCGGCCGTCTTAGCGTTGCGGCCTACCACGGGGCGGTCGATATACTAGCTGGTGTTTTCGTAGTACGGGAAACGGCACCGGCCGCGCGTGGTCGAGAATAACAATAGAAAGCGGGCGGAGTTTCCTATCCATACTTGCTTTATCCATGGGTGACCCAAGGCGAGATTCGAATCCAAATGCAGACCCGTCGTGTGACACATTTGCACGGGAGAGAGAACAGCTGGGTTCCAACTTCCAATGCAAACTGCAGGAACGTTACCAATGCAGCTGTCGCGGCCGAAAAACAGGTGGCTTGAAATCAGCCGTCATTTCTTTTATGAATGTGGTACAAAGCCGCTATGAAATCGCTCGCAAAATATATTAACTTAAACTGATGACTCATCAGATAAACAGATTGGCTTTTTAGCTGCTGACTGTTTTATTTAAACGATCTACTGTACCTACACATTTGTGTTAATTGACGCATTCTTGAGAAACACTACAGACTTCAAAAATGAAAAGTTAGACGAATTTGGAGCTCCAGATTTAAGAATAAGTACCCGCGCCATGACCTTGTACGTCAATTGTCGGCTGTCCCAAGCTGCAAAACTATTATGTCCAAGCCAGGGCCGGCTTCTTTGGCTATTGTCCCTGAAAAATAATTGGCGTGATGGTTATCTACTTATTTGTGGCCTCAAATTGGGCATCATCCAATGACACAGCTCAAATGGCGACATTTACGCAACGGTCTTTTCGAAGACGAAAAATCGACTACCTGTGACGCGGTCTATATTATTGACTGAAACTAAAGCATGAAACATTTCTATGCGTCGCTTTCGGACCCAGCGCTGCTGGAGGTTTAATTGGGTCCCACGGACACGTCTGCAAACAAAAGTGACACGAGACGCAAATGAGGTCTGTGGAATACAAAAGCAGCTGTTTGGCTATTGTCCTTGAAATCCGGCTTAGCATGAAACAGGCTGGCGAAGAGAGAGTATTTATGTGGCACCGGCCTGCATTGCCAACTGCCGTCTCGGACCCCCCCCCCCCACACACACACACACACACACACACACACACACACCCCTCCCTAAAGAACCAACTGTTCCGTTTACTTGTTTTGTCAGTCACCGACACCGGTGTTTCTTGTTTGTTGAACAAGAGGTGCGACGATGGTACGTGCCACTTCCCTAGTTTCAGTCCGGCCGCCATATGCTGATGGCGTGCTGTTTTAATAGCGTGATGCTGTGATGGTGCGGTACGAAACTGTTGCCGTCCGACGTTTCGGTGCGGATCACCGGTTTCCGCGCCTGTCATTGTTGGTTTCCGTTTCCGCTGCATGCCACGCCACCTTCGTGACTTTTGAGTCTCCGGTTCCCTGAGGCGGGCGACGGTCGCGGCGCGGCTGCAGCCTGCAGCGGCCCGTGGCGAACCCGACGCACACGGCCGTGCCAGCCCCCCCCCCCCCCTGGTCCGCGGTGTGGGGGGTCACGACACACGGGGGTACGTGTGGGCGGCGCACTGCCGAGGTCGCCTTGAGCCGGCTGTGCGGCCGGCCAGCTCGTGCTGTTTATGACCACTAACACCCTCAGACGGCGGCCTGGGATGGTCGGGCTGACACGGCCGACACGGCCACCTCTCGGGCCCGCTTCCTGATTCCGTGAACATGCCGTATCGTGTATAGTCCCGGCTAACCCCACTGCAATTAGCTATGCAGTACACTGACGTAACACCTTGCTTTAATAGCGCCGCGGGCATCGCCGTCCGATAGGTACGGCTCAGGTAATGATTGCAGACCCGGCGAGAGCGAACACGGTAGAATAGGGACCTACCAGCTGATACTGTTTGGGCCTCGGGGCTTCTGTTCGCCCAGACAGGTGTTTGAGGCACTTGGATGCTATCTGGGGCACCTGGCAATGGAGCACTGGAGCGGGGAGCTGACTACCGCTTCGAACACGACACCTCCTGCAAACTGACTGGAGGGGAAATAACGGTGCCCGGTGTGAAGTTTTATTTGCAGTGGATGCTCCTCGCGTTGAACAATAGAGGTTTGACTCATTCGTTAGTCATGCCCGCCCACGCGTCAACTTCAGATGAAAAATGTACGCTAAAATTCAGGCCGTATGGCATTGTCCTCTTTCCCATCATTCCTCGGTGCTGTCTTGTAACACTTAATAATTCATTCGCGGATTAACTGAGTTAAGCGGTGCTAAAAACATCGGCACACTTCTCAAAGTGATCGTTTTGCGCCACCCGCTGCAAGTTGGAAAGTGCGTGCCAACTCACACTAAGGTCGTATCCTGTGCTCTCGCATTCTTTTGGCAGCTTTGCAAAATGTGCTGCTCTTTCTCTCATGTTCAGTAAACAGCTGTCCGCGCAATCATTGGCTTCCAAGAATAACTAACATTCGCACATTCCTGTGAGCAAGAGTATCGTGTTTATAGTGGAAATACACAATTGTTTTTGTATGCAACTGAACACTTGCAATTCACAGAACTTCCTGCTACATTGCGTAAGCGAGCTGTGATAGCGAAAATGCTGGCTTTCAGGATTGATGGTGAAAGGAAAAGGCGTTTTCAGGGAAAAGCCTCCTCCTCCTCGCCCGTCTGGACACAATTTCACTAATTAATCATCATTATCATTTGCCAACTGTCTTGAACCAGGGGCGAAATCCGTACACCTAGCAGGTGTTCACTACTGTTGCAGTATTTCGCCAGGTGGCATATGGCCGCCCGCCCCTTTCTCGTTGGTTTCCCTCTGTCTGGCAGCGACTTCCCTGCCAGGAGTGAGCTCGGCATGCCACTTCTTGTCACCTGTGAGTACCACGTGTTGGATGGGACAGGACGCGGAGGTCGGGAGCGGTGGCCATTCACCTCGCGTGCGGCTTCACTTTTCTGGTGCAAAACATTGCATTCAATAAGAGAGCGATTGCCCGATACTGACATGCAACGCTTTGTATACATCTAGTTAGAGGAAATTGTAACATATGTTTTATGTCGTGTATTGTATGTGTGGATGCAGGTGGTACGTGTAATGTATGAAATTTGATCAGGACGTGTCTTTGTTCTGGGTGATCCATTTTCCTGTCCTGTCACGGTTGACGTATCGACAGAAACCTTGTCGTTCTTTTAGATAATTAGTCGTGCTGAGCTTTTCCTGTCTTTCATTGATGTCACTCATGTCCGAGGATGAAGCGTCGAGGACCAAAACATTGTTGTTAACAGTATCTACGCGGTGGTGTGCTGATTTAATTTAATGTTTTATTGGCAAATATCGTAAGTTTATGATGTTGGAATTAATGCTCTCATTTATCGCCATACTCATGCATCTTCTGTTAAATAACCATCATTAAATCCCATAAGGAACGCAATAGTGATGAATATAAGTTTGAGTTCAGGGTAGGCGGGGTCCTGTATATCTTCTCCTTCGTGCAATCTGCAGTCAGCTGCGCCCCGGCGCGGCGGCGGCTGGCACGGGGTCGGGGCGGTCGGACCGGCGCTACGTCACTATATCATGGTAACGGACCATTCACCGCACAAATGAAGGAGGCTGACGCAGCTCCCCGTCACGATCTCGGACCTCTACCTTGGCACCGTCCCGGGGGAGAGGCTAAACACTACGTCGAACGCCTGTAATAGTCTAGGAACACACCGATTTTCTTTAGCTCAACTCAACTCGAGGATCCATGACTGGGCCTCGAGTTGAGTCATTCCCCGTGTCAGGTCTGACGGGACGCTGTCCGTTAGCGGAGATGATGGAGGGCAGTCAGCTGGCGGTGTCTGTGGCAACCGCGGTGACCGTGACTCGTGTCGTATGACCTCCTCAGGGCCGGGGTGGCGGTGCGGCCGGGCTGTTCGGCGTGCTGTGTGCGGAAGTGGGGCGGTCGCTGGGCCGTGACCTCCACCGCGCTAATGCCAGAGCCGTGCCGCCTGTAACGCCCCAACTGTCGTAAACACTAAACAGAGAGTTCAGAATGTGCCTCTCTCTGTCACGCTGTCCGATCCAGGCGAGAACGGTGATTAATTCGGTTACCTGAAATGAGAGGGAAATGAGCTTCGACGAGCTACAAGGGGGGTGGCCCGGATCAGGGTCAAGTCAGGCGCGCTCGCTGTGTCAGTCGCAATAAAATCCGTAACCTTAGACCGCAAAGGAGTAAACCTTGCCTCGAATGCAATCACCTTCAACATGCTTCGGGTCAATGCAAATTTATTTCTGGAATAATGGTGCATGCAAACTATTTAATTGCAACTCATTTGCAGTTTATGTGACTTTTATGATAACTGTGTTTTACGTTATTTAAAACGAATATTCAAAGACATGACAATATTATCCTCCAGTCCAAAATGGTATTTCTGCAAACCATTTTAAATTAAAGTTGTGTCTCGTGTCCAGACAACACTCAAACGAATTCATTACCGAGCGGGCGCGAAGCGCCCGTGAGGTTTCTAGTCAACTCACTAGACAAATTTACATTTGACCCGGCCCGAACCGGCCCGAACCGGCAATAAACACTTTTCAAATAAAATCAATTTTGATTTTGGTATGGTGCGTTCTGATAGGGGTGGTACCACGGCGCGTGGCACACGCAAACGTCGAAATGAACGCAAATAATTATTTATCAAACATGGCATTATTAATCTGAACATTTTTTT
The DNA here is from genome assembly GCA_036785665.1 of Chirona hameri. NCBI lineage: Eukaryota > Metazoa > Arthropoda > Thecostraca > Balanomorpha > Balanidae > Chirona > Chirona hameri. The sequence continues at coordinate 7,458 of JAXIVJ010014135.1, read as the reverse complement.
TTGTATACGCTTAAGCATGCAGCGCTCAAGACGTACTCCCTTTTGGCGGATTTGAGAAAGGAGATCATGAACAATTTAATACCAGTAAGACGACGAAGTTGACGATGAACGAGCGAGCGCGAAAAAAATGTATGGTGAATTTCAACTCCATCGGGCAAGTAGTTTCTGAGATACAAAAAGGGTGCGCACGTGCGCAGGTGCAGAAGCACCCCACCCCTGACTTGTGGGAAAGTGGCGGCTGAGAGGTCCCTAACCACGCACAAAATTTGAACACAATCGGCTCAGCCGTTCCTGATATATATAATAGGGGTGTTCACGTGCGCACGTGCAGAGGCACCCCACCCCTGACTTGTGAGAAAGTGGCGGCTGAGAGGTCCCTAACCACACACCAAATTTGCACACAATCGGCTCATCCGTTGCGGAGTTATTGCGAGGAAACGCCTTCCAACACCCCTCACGTGGCACGCGCCACGCGCAGTGGTAGTCACCCACATGAGTCGGCACTGGTCTCAAACAGGGTAGGTTGGATGGGGCTGCTCAGCAATGAAGTCCGCTTGTCAATCGGACGTGCGGTTGCAGAGATTAGCTTCTCAAAAGCGTCGCCACGGGCCGGGTCGGGTCGGGTCGGGTCGCTCGCTCATATTCATATTTTTTCCCATATACCACGGAAAGACGAGCGCGCTCCGCTCCTAAAACTTAATTTGTATGTTGGCATGCATGGAGGCCTGACAATTTGTATGGAGGACTAAAAGGACTATGTGTTACTACCACGTGTGCTTTCGTACCGTGTCATATTTCAAACCTGTTTTAGCTTTACTAGAGCACGCCCGCTCGGTCATCGCCCAAAAAGGCGTTTTACTGGTCTGTATTTGATTGGACGATACAACTCCCAAAATCAAAATGCAAACGTTTTACGGTTAATCACATTCATATGATATTGTATTGCAATCGATGGCGGCTTTTGGCGTTTGTTATGACTTTTGGATGGTATTGGTTGTCAGCTACAGCTATTTTTTTCACCGTTCAATTATCTTCGAAAACTTCTAAATAATCGTTCTCTCCACGCTTGGTGGGATGTTCTAACACGTTCTACAGCTGGGAAACGTGACGTTAGTAGTGTTTATGAACCATTATGGACAACCAGTTTCACCATCCATCACACTTTCACCCTTTCCGTCGAATGCGTGATCTTGATTGCTACCTTCACTCCGTTCCCATGGTCAATATCCTTCCCAGAATGAAGCTCCCCTGTTAGAGGATACATATCACTAAAAAAATGGCACTCGAATCGCATTGCTCTCCAGATTGCCCCCCCCCCCCTCCCCCTGTGGGATACATTCCACACAGAGACGGCCACGCGTCCCGCATCGCTCAGCGGGTTGCCTGGTATCTCCAAGGTGATCTACTTCTGATGCTGCCAGCATCTCCGACTGTGACCAGCAGCAAGCCAGTGTGGAGCTCGGTGTCCCTCCGGAGGCCTTTTTGTCCGTTATCGGGTCACAGGCGCCTCGGTGAAGCGAGTAGCTCCTCCCGCGGTACTCTTCTGCTACGCCCACTTGTATAGTGTCATGGTGGGCTTATTGCGGAGCTTTTGTTCGAGACGTCTAATTGAGGATGTGCCCATTGTATGTATTCGTTACCGTGACTTGCTGTTGTGGCTTTGTCTGGACAGTGGTGCAGCAACACACCACCCCGGGATTGTCTCTCCAGGCACTCCGTGACTACTCGTGAGGACGGGTTTACTCCGTGAGGACAGGTCTACTCCGTGAGGACAGGTCTACTCCGTGAGGACAGGTCTACTCCGTGAGGACAGGTCTACTCCGTGAGGACTGGACTACTCGTGAGGACGGGTTTACTCCGTGATGACAGGTTTACTCCGTGAGGACAGGTCTACTCCGTGAGGACAGGTCTACTCCGTGAGGATAGGTCTACTCCGTGAGGACTGGTCTACTCCGTGAGGACTGGTCTACTCCGTGAGGACTGGTCTACTCCGTGAGGACAGGTCTACTCCGTGAGGACAGGTCTACTCCGTGAGGACGGGTTTACTCCGTGAGGACGGGTTTACTCCGTGAGGACAGGTCTACTCCGTGAGGATAGGTCTACTCCGTGAGGACTGGTCTACTCCGTGAGGACTGGTCTACTCCGTGAGGACAGGTCTACTCCGTGAGGACAGGTCTACTCCGTGAGGACAGGTCTACTCCGTGAGTACAGGTCTACTCCGTGAGGACGGGTTTACTCCGTGAGGACGGGTTTACTCCGTGAGGACGGGTCTACTCTGTGAGGACAGGTTTACTCCGTGAGGACGGGTTTACTCCGTGAGGACAGGTCTACTCCGTGAGGACAGGTTTACTCCGTGAGGACAGGTTTACTCCGTGAGGATAGGTTTACTCCGTGAGGACAGGTCACCTCCGTGAGGACAGGTCACCTCCGTGAGGACAGGTCTACTCCGTGAGGACAGGTTTACTTCGTGAGGACAGGTTTACTCCGTGAGGATAGGTTTACTCCGTGAGGATAGGTTTACTCCGTGAGGACAGGTCTACTCCGTGAGGACAGGTCTACTCCGTGAGGACAGGTTTACTCCGTGAGGATAGGTTTACTCCGTGATGACAGGTTTACTCCGTGAGGACAGGTTTACTCCGTGAGGACAGGTTTACTCCGTGAGGATAGGTTTACTCCGTGAGGACAGGTCTACTCCGTGAGGACAGGTCTACTCCGTGAGGGCAGGTCTACTCCGTGAGGACAGGTTTACTCCGTGAGGACAGGTCTAGAGGACATATTTACTCCGTGAGGATGGGTATACTTCATGAGGACAGGTCTACTCCGTGAGGACTGGTCTACTCCGTGAGGACTGGTCTACTCCGTGAGGACAGGTTTACTCCGTGAGGACAGGTCTACTCCGTGAGGGCAGGTCTACTCTGTGAGGACAGGTTTACTCCGTGAGGACAGGTCTACTCCGTGAGGGCAGGTCTACTCCGTGAGGACAGGTTTACTCCGTGAGGACAGGTCTAGAGGACATATTTACTCCGTGAGGATGGGTATACTTCATGAGGACAGGTCTACTCCGTGAGGATGGGTATACTTCATGAGGACAGGTTTACTCCGTGAGGACTGGTCTACTCCGTGAGGACAGGTCTACTCCGTGAGGGCAGGTCTACTCCGTGAGGACTGGTCTACTCCGTGAGGACTGGTCCACTCCGTGAGGACAGGTCTACTCCGTGAGGATAGGTTTACTCCGTGAGGACTGGTCTACTCCGTGAGGACGGGTTTACTCCGTGAGGACAGGTCTACTCCGTGAGGACGGGGTTTCAGCTCCGCTTGGCACGTGCAGTTTCTGGCGGAAGCACTCGGCATCGCAGTTCCATTCATTCACCTTCAGACGCTATCAAAACATCCTCTCAGAGTCTCGGGTGCTAACTACGGCGCCAGCGCGGCGTTGGTGTCGCACTGTTGGACCGCGTCTGGCCGTGTATATAGTGTACGCAAACACAGCCGAACTGACGACCAATGATGGCATTCGCCACAAACCGGGGGTGGGGGGGGGGGGGGGGGCAGCCATGAGGCCCGCTGTGGCTAAAGGATGTTTGCAGAGAGCATAGAATTGGAAGTCCCAAGGACCCGGCGTTTTCTTCTGACTGCGGTAATCGATACGACCTACGACTGGTGACGCCTGCTTGACCGCGAACTTCGCGCCCCACGGCTCGTTTAAAAGTTTACAGACACCTGCGCTTCCGGATGTGAACAAAAAACGTGGTGTGAATTGAGCCTTGAACTTCAGCCTTGATACCGAGACTGGAAACTGTTTTCCATTTTATTAGTCATTTTGCTGGACTGTATCGGTCACAGGATGAATCTCTGGTTACATTTGGGTTGTAAATTTGTATCGAATATGCGTGCCGGCGAATGCATGCGGGAGGACCAATTTAAATTGCCCGGGCCGCACGCATTATTATTTCCGTACCTTTCTCATATCTCCATGTGATTGAAATATTCCCATTGTTATATCCTACGCTCCTCAGCTCTCATCGCCTCCTTAATTCCTGTTCTCTGCTCTTCTCTCCTGTTCCCATATACTCTCCGCTGTTCTCATTTCAGTCATCTTATTTTCATTCTCTTTCCCTCTGCCATCTCTCTTTGCTTTTTATGTCTCCCCATTTTTCCCCTTTCTCTCGCCTTTCCTAGCCAACCTTATGTAGAGAGAAGTAGCTTTCGCCTCCTGCTCTCCCGCTCTCCTGCTTTCCTGATCTCCCGCTCTCCTGCTCTCCTGCTCTCCTGCTCTCCTGCTCTCCTGCTCTCCTGCTCTCCTGCTCTCCTGCTCTCCTGCTCTCCTGCTCTCCTGCTCTCCTGCTCTCCTGCTCTCCTGCTCTCCTGATCTCCTGATATCCTGATATCCTGATATCCTGCTCTCCTGATATCCTGCTCTCCTGATATCCTGCTCTCCTGATATCCTGCTCTCCTGCTCTCCTGCTCTGCTCAGTGCCTAGCCGTCCATCTGTGGTGCTCTTCAGCCCCAGGTGGAAACGGTAAAGATGTCTCCAGCAGAGCTCGACTCGAGGTCACCCCGACGCCGCGGCAGGGTCACCCTGACGCCGCTGCCACCACCGCCGCGCCGCCGCCGCCACTGACACTACCGCCGCCCCGCCGCCACCGCCACCGCTGCCGCCACCGCCACCGCCACCGCCACCGCCACCGCTGCCGCCACCGCCACCGCCACCGCCGCCGCCACTGACACTACCGCCGCCCCGCCGCCACCGCCACCGCTGCCGCCACCGCCACCGCCACCGCCACCGCCACCGCCACCGCCACCGCTGCCGCCACCGCTGCCGCCACCGCTGCCGCCACCGCCACCGCCACCGCCACCGCACCGCCACCGCTGGCCGCCACCGCTGCCGCCACCGCCACCGCTGCCGCCACCGCCACCGCCACCGCCACCGCCACCGCCACCGCCACCGCTGCCGCCACCGCTACCGCTGCCGCCGCCGCCACCGCCACCGCTTCCGCCACCGCCACCGCCACCGCCACCGCCACCGCCACCGCCACCGCCACCGCCACCGCCACCGCCACCGCCACCGCCACCGCCACCGCCACCGCCACCGCCACCGCCACCGCCACCGCTGCCGCTACCTAAAGTCCACACTACATAACCAAGGTTAGCAGGACTGAAAGGTAATAGAAAAGAACAAAAACGTAATCAACAAGATTATCAAGAAGAAAGAAAATACAAGCAAACATAAACAAAACCAAACATAAACGATCAATGAAAACGAATTAAAAACGAATACAAATAATACTACAGAAGAAAACAAGATACAAATAAGCAAACTATCTTAACACTCACTCCACACAAAGAACAGCAAAAACAAGAAGAAACAGAACAACATACATACAATATCAACAAGAAAAACGAATACCTGCAGAAGAAACAAGAAGAAGCAGAACTTCATACATACAATATTAACAAGAAGAGAAGCAAAAAAGATCAGAAGAATCAGCAACATGCATACATTCAATACACACAAGAAAAGCACATCATAAACAAACCAAATGTAAATCACTGCACCCTGACCATGCATGTCACCATTGTAAAAGTTTATGTAGCTCACTGTTCACCATTTTGTAAAAGAGACAAAAAACATAAAAAGGAGAAGAAAAAAAAGAGAGAAAGAGAAAAAGAAAAAAAGAAAGAAAAAAAACATCTCCTAACGGTCCAAACTGTACAACTCTACAAATGTTATGTAAATGTGACTGTCCACCAACATGTTCAAATCATTGTATCTGTACCACCACTGTTCTACCACCTTACCAACCATCAACCAAATCACTACCAGAGAAACAAGAATGAAAAAGAAAAGCATGAATAGCAAGAAAATAGTAGCGAAGGGCGCCTCCGGGGCCATTCGACCACAGGGCCGACATCACCGTAAGGCGGCAGGCCAAGAAAAAAAATAACATAGTCCATACATAGTCCACCGTCACCGCTGCCACCGCCGCCGCCCCCACCACCGCCACCGCCACGACCACCACCGCCGCTGCTGCCGATGCCGTCACTGCTGCCGTCACCGCTGCCGTCACCGCTGCCGTCACCGCTGCCGTCACCGCTGCCACCGCCGCTGCTACCGATGCCGTCACTGCTGCCGTCACCGCTGCCGTCACCGCTGCCGTCACCGCTGCCACCGCCGCTGCCACCGCTGCCACCGCTGCCGTCACCGCTGCCGTCACCGCCGCCGTCACCGCTGCCGTCACCGCTGCCGTCACCGCTGCCGTCACCGCCGCCTCCGCCGCCACCCACACCGACAGGCCGACGAAAAGGAAATAACTGAACTGAACCGCTGCCGCCGCTGCCGCCGCTGCCGCCGCTGCTTGATCAATAGGCCCAACGAAGATGCCGGGTTTCTCGAAAGGCGAGCTAATCTAATGAACTTGGGTTGTAAGGACTCAATCATTGAATATTTGAAGTCTTACAAAATAACTTTATTTCATCATTACTTTGACTAAGACGTGCAACTAATCAATGAATCTTCAAAAAGACTGTGGAGCATGCTTCTGAACAATTTTCGTTTGCTCACGAATTGCTTGTTGCGCTGAAAAGTACTCAGAATTGTCGACGCGAAACGAGCTGATGTTACTTTCAGCCTCGGCAAAAGACGTGGAAGCAACTTATGTAAAATTATCGTTTAAAGTTTCCTTCCATGCATCACAATCAATCCTGGGGTCGTGAGAATCTCGAAGCAGGTCGAGGGGTACGAATCAGCCTATGAATTAAGTATGTCCCGGTGACAAATCACAATCACTGACCGTTATAAAGTGGTCTGTTAGCATTTCGAGGGCGAGACGCTAACATTTATGAGACTGTGAACGCTGCAGCGTCTGTTGGCAGTCCCGCCAATGCACGTCTCCTGTTTCTGCGCCTTTGCAGTGTTCTGCGAGCGGGCAGGTTAGCAGGTCAGCCCCAGGATTTATATACCGGGTCACAGCCGGGGAAACTTTGCAAACATCCCATTTCATACGATGTTCGCCTACGCCTATCCCTTCAGCGGTATCTTGATCGGAGGTGTGTTCTTCAAGGGGATAAGGAATTTGTGCGTTCTCAATAGGCAACTCATCTTCCGTCCTTCTCCATTTGGAGGCGTCGCGTGGCGGTCCGACTGCCCCGTCTCTCGCGGGGGCGCCCCCGTCCCAGAGCTGCTGGACCTCGGCAGTGGCTGTGCCCCGGCCTGACCTCACGGTGGTTCCCATGGTTACCGGCTGACCGCTGCACCAAGGGGATCGGAAAAAATGTGTCCGAAAGTCGTTTTATCAGTAAGTAAGCGCAATATCGCCAAGCCATCCAGCATGCCAAAAGCTACTAACATTGCGAATATTTTGGTAGTCTTCAGTTGACCTGCGACGGTTTTTAGGGGGGCTTGGATGGGGGAGACGATAGTGACGCGAGACACATTGGTTGGACCTATTGCCATATAT
>JAXIVJ010014134.1:0-35274 GCA_036785665.1 Chirona hameri | reverse complement strand
TCTCTCTCTCTCTCTCTCTTTGCTGATCTCTTGTTTCCGAGTAGTGTACATATATAGGACATATTATAGGTACTGGTTCGGTCGTTATAAGCGAAACAGTAACCTTATACAAAATTATTGACATCAGTCTTCCCACTTAACATGTGTAGCTTTGTTCGCTATGAGTGGGTAAATATATAAATTATGTGGCATTTCGCCATTGATACGACAGTTGACAGGTTCCAGTGATACGACAAGTTTGCACACAATAGACGTCCTGATTTAAGGCCCGATGTCCCAATTTGGTGACATGGCCACGTACGCTCAAACATCACAGTTCTGCGGCATGAAAGCCGAGAGAGCCTTGACACGTTAATGGTGTATATAGGACAGACCTGCTGATTGGTGTTAAGCAAGGTAACTTTGGTGTTAAGCATACATGCTCAATGGCCCGCGTGTGCCACGATCGCGTGCGTGTACCGCACCATGGGCAATACAATTAGCGGAATGTAACTTTGTATGATACTGAGTGCGCAGGCAACCTTCACATTGCGCCTGCACTCTGTTTCTCGTTCTCGTCACATCGTCACCTTCCTGGTCACGAGCGAGCCCGCCCCTCCCCGTACCCTGGAACGAGTTCCCCCACGCGTCCACAACACAACAGCCGCCCGCCATCCGTCCGCCTCGTGCCTGATCAAACCCCGCCGTGGTCTTTAAGTCCTCGATTCGCCGCATTGCTGACTGCTCCGACTTGTGCACAGCACCAAAGCCGTAGCCGAGGAACGGGGCCGTGAATCGCCCCCGGGCAGTCAGCTGGCGAGCGGCGGCGCGGCGGCGGCCGCCAGTCGGCTCTCAGCAGTGGTCGAGGGGAGTTCCGCCGCTCCGCTGTACGTGCATGTGCCCTCGCCGAAGCCTGTGAGCGACGTGACGTGGCTCGCCGAAGCCCGAGAGTGACGTGACGTGCCATGGCGGACGTGGCCGTGCTGCGCTCGCCGCGCCGCGCGCACGACCTCACCCTGAGCGTGCCGCCGGCCAGCAGAGCCGGAGTTAGCGCGGCAGTGAGTGTGAGTGCCGTTGCGATCACCAGTCGTCCTTCTGCTGATGTCCACATAGTGCCCATCGTCCACATTGCCAACCAGACGGCGGCGAGCGACACCAGCTCTGTGGGCGCGGGCACCGTGCGCGGCCCTCCTGCGCCCGTAGCGCCGCAGCGTCGCTCCACAGATACCCAGACGGAGGCGCCGCCGGCCGCCGAGCCCACACGCGAGCAGCGGCGCCGCGAGCGCCGGGAGCGTCGCGAACGCGCCGCCCGCCGCGCGCCGCCGCCGGCACCGGCGACGGCGATGTCCGCCGTGTCGGCACAGCTGCCCGACCTGCTGAATTCGCATGTGCCTCCGCATGGGCACCCCCCGGTGCCACCGCCGTACTCAACGCTGCCGCACGGCGCGACGCGGGGCGCGCCGCCACCACCGCCACCGCCACCACCTCCGCCGCCGCCGCCACCGCTGCCGCCGCCGGCGGCCGGTCGGTGCCCGTATGTTGCACCGCCTGGGTCGCCGCAGAGGTCGGCGCTCTGCTTCGGGGACGGATATAACCTGGCCGGAGTGACCGGCGGAAGAAGGTAAGTTCCGGTTCCCTGAGGGGAACGCAAGTGGGGCCGAGCTGGCGGGAGCGCCAGAGGCTGACTGATGGTGGTAATGGTTATGTTCAGAGCAAGCACTGTATTGGACAGGGATGGGATTGAATGGTGAAATCGGTCGCTGCAGATAGAACAGAGGCGTAGACGGGTTCTCTCTTTTTCGGAAGCATGGAGTCATTTGATTATTTCTAGTTGGAAATATAGAACATGCTGGGACAAGTCTGATTCGGAGAGAGCGTTATCCATTCCGACACCTTCGCATTTGCCTTTTCCCTTCACTCGTCGCACAGCCTTGCACCGGGATACGTTTGCGAATCTGTATTACAAACCCCGGCTTAGCTCAGCACGTCAGCACGACTCAGATCGTATCTCTTAATCAGCGACACCACCTTCAGTGTATCCACGATCTCCTGCATTCGCCATGGCCCGATACTGGACGATGGACGAAGAGAAAACATCACGAGCTTCCCACCAAGCCCCTGACAGACGGGTCACGACGCTGGTTGGAGAGTCTCCCCCCCCCACGCCCTCCCTCCGGGGTCCCTCCTGAGTCCCTCCCTCCAGCCGGGAGCGCTCCGGAGCCGGCGCTGCTCGCTTTTCGTGGAGGCCGGATGTGGGACGTCTTGAATGCCCAGCGGAGAATACGACTGGTCGTGAGGCCCGGAGAGGCGCTTCCCGACCAGGGAGGATGGCGGGTCGGGACGGGGACGGGGAGGCCAGGGAGGATGACGGGTCGGGACGGGACGGGGAGGTCAGGGAGGATGACGGGTCGGGGAGGCCAGGGAGGATGACGGGTCGGGGCGGGACGGGGAGGCAAGGGAGGATGACGTGTCGGGACGGGACGGGGAGGCCAGGGAGGATGACGGGTCGGGTCGGAACGGGGAACCTGAATGCCGGCGGGCGTTCCTGGACGGAACTGGGGCGGTAAGATGTAGATATAGATATAGATATAGAGCGTGAGTAATGCAGAGTGCTGAAGAGACACAAATGTAGACGTAAGACTGGCCCCTGCCTAGTTAGTATCTTTGATCGCGCCATTTTTCTGATATAGAGAGTAGCCATATTGGACACGATGGATGGTGCCGCTGACGTCACGATGAATGATGATGATTTGGGCCTCAGAGCGCCGCAACTCGTAGGTTTAATGGCGCCCAGTGCCGCTTTAGTCACACATTGTCGAACACTGGGACACCTGTCACACTTGGCGGGCCTGTGTTTGTGGTCTGCGTTTGAGATCGTTGGTTGTCACCGGGGCTGTCACCGGGGCTGATTGCTCCGCTTTGTGAGCGTGAACGCCGAACAAGAACACACGCGCAAACACCTCGCCTGGCGTTGGTGCAGGAGGTGGATGGAGAGGGGTGTACGTGCACACAGATCCCGTTACTGCGTCACGACTCGGGTGGCTGACAGCATCAGGTCAGGTCACGTCCGTGTGTCACCCGAACCGGCGTCAACGCGCCACGTACGTCGCACACCCGCGCTGCGCAACGTACGCTGCACACCGGCGCCGCGCCACGTACGCCGCACACCGGCGCCACCGCGCCTCGAACCGCCGCCACCGCGCCACGTACGCTGCACACCGGCGCCGCGCCACGTACAGCACACCGGCGCCGCGCCACGTATGCCGCACACCGGTGCCGCGCCGGGTTCGACCTAACACCACCACAAGAGCAGTGGTGGTGCACTCAGGGAAGCAGTCAGGCGGGCATGTTACATACTTGGCCTAAAAGCTGCCTCAATAGATTGTGATGATTAATGATTGTGATGGATGAGCAGACATCTCAACTGAGGCGCTGACGCTAAAATGTTGTGAGAAGCCACCAACTGGAGCGCATCATGTCTGTTCAGATTGTAAAACCTACGGAAAGATAACAGCTAGTGGGCTTTTGGGTTCAAGAGTGGCAGCTGCACCGTCAGCCACTCTCCAAAGGAACATAAAGGTCTAGTAGTGACGATGCCTCGGCTGTGGTGGAAGAGCCCGACATCTGTGTCATTGAGCCGCGGCCGAGGCCGCGAGGCCGGGTTCAAGTCCAGTCATTCCAGTCCAGTCATTCCAGTCCAGTCATTCCAGTCCAGTCGTTCCAGTCCAGTCACGGTGATGCGACGTGCGAGGAGCCAGCGGTCTGCCTCCGTGGCCGTGGCGGTGATGAGCCTGCCGCGCCGCAAGCTCGTCGGTCGTTGCGGTGCTTCTGCTGCGTTGAAATCAGTGGAGTCTGGAGAGTTTGGACATCCCCAATGGTCGACGCTTGGAGTTGTCACATGTCGATTGGTTGACGCCTGGATATGCATAGCACATATACGTCACATGTCGATTGGTTGACGCCTGGATATACATAGCACATATATAACACAAACGCCTGGAGTTGCGCTGCCGCCGCCATCGCTGCTTACATAAGACCCCGCGCTGGGCGCGCCCGTGCTGCTCCACGATAATCCACGCTTGACCCGCCTCTGCCGGCACCACTGCCCCCACCCCCCTCCCCCTTCACCCGTCGGTGAGCACGGCTCTGCTATTCCACTAGAACCCACTCTTGACGTAGTACGTACAGTCGGTCACATAATGATCTTCCCTTACCATGTTTCTAAAACTCATCTAATTTCACTTCTGTGTGCACAGAAGTAAATAATGTACACAGAAGTGAAATTAGACGAGTTTTAGAAACATGGTAAGAGAAGACCATTATGAGACCGACTGTACCATAGCAGGCGCCACTGCTCCCCTTCAACCGCCCCTGGGCGCGCCTATGCTACTACATGATAACCCTCACGTGTCGTGTTCGCTGCTCCCTCTTTCAGCTGTCACTGAGCACGCCTCTGCTATTCCACTAGATACCTCTTCCTGCGCCACTGCTCCCCTTCAGCCGTCGCTGAGCGCGCCCCTGCTATTCCATTAGATACCTCTTTCTGCGCCACTGCTCCCCCTTTCAGCTGTCACTGAGCACGCCTCTGCTATTCCACTAGGGACCTCTTCCTGCGCCACTGCTCCCCCTGTCAGCCATCGCTGAGCGCGCCCCTGCTATTCCACTAGATACCTCTTCCTGCGCCACTGCTCCCCTTTCAGCCGTCGCTGAGCGCGCCCCTGCTATTCCACTAGAAACCTCTTCCTGCGCCACTGCTCCCCTGTTAGCCGTCGCTGAGCGCGCCCCTGCCGCCGTGCCCAATAGCCTGACATCCGCTGTCAGCGGGTCGGTAGCGGTCGCTCCGCCGTGTGCTCGTGTGCCAAGTGCCAACGTAAGCACCAGCCGGGCTCCGTTCAGCAGCAGCAGCTGCTGTTATGGAGGCCGACTGGAGAGGGAATACCCATCCCCTGGTGACAGGCGGTGGTGGTGTGATGGCCCTCCTGGTACCTCCCGTTCTCTCTCGTTCCCCCATCTCTCTCTATCGCTCTCTCCTTTTCCTCCACCTCTGCCGCTTAATGTGCTATTTCGCCCTGAGTTGTTCGGGTGTTGCTCTTTCGTTCGGGTTTTCCTGTCACAGGAGACCTGAAGTGGCGGTGGTCCATGAGGGAGAAGGGGGGGGGGGGGGGGGTGCGGGTGCGGGGATGGGATTTCTGAAGTGGAGTTAAGAGTTGACGGACAGCTCACGGTCGGCACTTCTGTTCGTGTGAAGTAATAACACCAATCGGGCGAGCCGGTGCGGTTTGGAGCACTTCACACTTCAAACGTGTCAAAATCCTGTTATTACGCACGCTGTCCGGCTCGGCCCCTGGTCACGTGACCCGTCTGTGACGTCACGCAGGCGGCGGCGCCGGTCCCCGGCCGGGGAGCCCTGGTGTGTCGGCAGCGGGCAGCCACCCGCGTGTGGGGAGACCAAGACTGTGTATATGGGGGAGACCCAGCGGGGAGGCTATTTGGTGGGATTGTTCCATATGGGGCGGGGACCCGGCGCGTTGGTCTCCTGTGTCAATGGGTGACTGCCTCGCTGGGTACATCCCGCAGCTGGGGTCGCTCGGGCCCACAAGGGGTCGCTCGGGAAGGGCGCTAGAAAAGAAGGGTTAGTGGGACCAGCCAAAGAAGCAAACAGTAGTGTGCGTATCATATCCTCTAAGATTCATATGGGCCAGAACTCGAAAAGAAACCGGACAGGAGAAGCGATAGCCGGCAGCCGCTGCCGCCTATGGCCTCCATTGAGATGTCGCGAATCGGCTGCTGGCGTGGCGCGGTGGGTATACCATCTCCAACCACGTCCCGGTGCAAACCTGAAGTTCCAGTTTGGTAGCCGGTTGTGGAGGGTTTCCGCTGGTCGGCTGTTGATGATCAGAACGTGGGTGGTCGGGCTGACGGCAGACGGGCCGCTTTGAGACCCGCCCAGGCGAACTAAGCGTGGACTGAACAGGTTCACCATGAGCTGATGCCAGGCTGACCGGGACCAATGTCTCTGTGTTGTAATGCGTCTGCACACCAGCCAGAAACCCACGGAAAGCGAGAGGAATTTCTCGAAGTTGCGACACCGGTAGGCTCAGGAAAACCGTGGTGGCGGCGCTTTTCCCGATGGCGGTAATACTATTATGCAAATGGCCATGCCCCAAATCGATAATGAATCTGACCGTCTCATTCCTCCACCCGAGATCGCGCACCCTTGTCCTCCGCCCTTGTCCTGAGCATGTCCGTCACTCGCACTGGGAGGTCACAAAGAAACCACTGTGACCTTGTAGGACTGGGCTCGCTGCCGGTCGGCGGACGAGGGTGCCGGTGGTGCCGGTGGTGCCGGTGGTGCCGCTGGTGGACGAGGGCTCGGCGGCCTTCACTGGCGATCGGTATGCGCCTGCCTCCCGCCCCCGGGGCGCTGGGCACTGGGCAGTGTATACTACGTCGTAAATAAGGAACACAGACACGACAAACGGAGGTTGAAGGCCACTGTGACCTGGAGCGCGGAGGGAGTCTGAGAGGGCGGTGGATGATTTGCTGGGGAAGAAAGCTACGCTTGATTCGCTAGCCACGCTGCGCCTGGCGTATAGGCTGGCGCTTCTGATGCTGAATCACTGCGTTGCGCACCAAAAGCGTGCGCGAAAATTTCGAAGAAACTTCTTGATAGTAATAGGACCAACAAAGAATAGGCGCCAAATAATAATAGGAGTTACGGCGCCATTAAGCCCCAAATCATCATCAAATCATCATCATGGTCATCACGGAACCAACGTCCAACAAACACCTTCGACCGGAACCATCATCCCGACGACGCTCATCCCGACGACGATCATCCCGACGACGAGCCATCATCCCGACGACGCGGTGTGTCAGCGACCCCAACCGCTCTCTATTGCGTCGAAACTCGAAACCGAGGTTCGACCTCAGTTAGCGAAACTTCATCGCCCACTACCACTTCGGAGAAGTTGGTCTGCAGAGGCGCGAGAGATTGGAGGCGTTAGTTTGCCGTTGGATGGGTTCCAGACTTGAGCAGAGCTGGGTCGGGGATCAAAGTAGCGTGTAGCGGCGTTGGACCGTGCTACTTTTGAAATCCTGCCGCGATCGGACCGGCCAGCGGACAACGAACGCGTCTGATTGGTTGACACGTTTCCGTTCGCGACGATGATTGGCTGACACGTTTCCGTTAGTGGCACTGATTGGCTGATATGTTACCGTGAGCTGTGCTGATTGGTAGAGATACTGCTCCATCTGTCGAGGTGACTGGGTGACATGCTCCTGGTTGTTGGGTGCTCGACTGACCTGTTATTTGCAATGGGGCAGGTTGACTGATCTGTGCTCTACATTGGGTCAGGTGGACCTATGTGCTGTCCTATGTGCTGGGTCAGATTGACTGACCTGTTCTCTGTTCTCTGTACTGGGTTGGCTTGACTGGCCTGTAGGTACTCTACGGGAGGTCAGCGTGATACCACAAAGCATACCTCATGCTCGCTGAAAGTCCGTGGTGACTCGTCTTTCAAAAACTCTATCTGTCTACCCCTGCCCTCCACAGCCTGGCTTGAATGCCCCCAGTGATGCCTGGTCTCCGAGGCCTGGTCTCCGAGGCCTGGTCTGCCTGGTCTCCGAGGCGCCACAGCTGACCTGTGCATGGCGCCCTTTGACCCAGCTGCACCGGTTCGTGACTGGTCGTCATCTCACCGGCTCAGCAGTCGGCATCTGCACCGCCCACTGCTCCATACCCGTTCCTATCAGCCGGTCACCGACCCGCGCGCCCGACCGACCCATTTCTCTCTCTCTCCGCCGCCACTGCTGCCCGCCGCCTCCGCCGGCTGGTGTAGTCATGGCAACCGTGAAGGCTTTGTTGGCTGCAGTCAGCTGGCTGGGTCGCCGCTTGCGGGAATGCCTTGGGTGTTGACGGACAGGAGAGGAGCGAGGCGAGAAATATCGCGTGCTTAAATCACACCAAAACGGCAGTCATTGCCTATTGATTTTGATGCTCCTGGTCCGCGAGGTATGCGAGATAATCACGGAGGATTTTGTCTGAAGTCTGCCGTTCGTGACTGGCTTGACTAACGGAACCAACTCACGCGCGGGGTAGTGCAAGTTTGTCACGCGGCTCCAGCTCACACAGCTCCCACGCCCAACTCGTTCCAGCCCGTTCTACCTTTTTCACGCTCTTCTCGTCATTCCCTGACCCGTTCCGACTTGTTTTGGTCCGTCGTTCACGACTGGTTCTGGCTCGTTCTGGCTCGTTTTGGTCTGTTCCGTCTGGTTCTGGCTCGTTCTGGCTCGTTCTGGCTCGTTTTGGCTCGTTATGGGGCTGTACGCTGTCGCACGAGGACGTGCCACCCCGTGAGACGACCTTCAGTGCTTGTGAGGGAGGATATGGAGGTAAGCGGAGACCAAACGAGCTATCCATCAATGTCCCTGGCGAGGGCTCTTCCTGGCCGTGGACTTGTTTTTCGTGTGTTCGGCTAAGGGCCGTCTCACGAACCGATACGATCAGCTGGATCGACAGTCCTCGGTGTGGTTTGCGTGACCTTCGGGCTCTGTCGTGTTTCTGTGTCTCGGATGGTTTATGGTGGTAGGTGGGATGTCGCGATACCACGGGTTGTTTTCACAACCCAATAACAACCGGTCAAAGTGTCGAGGTGTCTTCGGAAAGTCCGACACCCGCCGACAGTGGCGGGGTAAGATGTTGTGTGCAGGTAAACTATCCTTAATCCAGGTGATGTTCCATGTGCCGTGTGTCATTGAGGGAAAAAATCGGACGAACCGCGTGACGTCATTGGCGGATCCAGCCTCTCTCCGTGGGGTCTTTTTGGTGTCAAACGGTACCCCCATTTTTTCTCCGGATTTGGGCGCTCACCTTATTTTGGTATTCGAGCTTTAAAATTCACTTCAAATTCACAACAACAACAAAAAATTGTGGATTTTTTTCCCGAAAAAAAAGTTTTTTTTTGGGGGTCAAAAACTCACAATTTCGAAAATCCGAGATAGACATTTTGAAGAGAATGTTTCCTTTCTTTTGACGTTGCAATTTGCTTCAAAACTCTACTTTCTACGATTGTTCAAACATTTATCATTTTTCCACCAAAAATCGCATGACATGATGTATTAAAACGTAATTATCTCCCAAAATACTACATCAATTTCATTGGAATTTGGTGACAAGACGTAGAATTGATGCCGCATAGGGTACTGAAAGTTCGACGTTGATATCTATCATAGTTTTCAAGTTATTGAGACAAACCGTGAGGGAGGGCAGATTCTGCCCCCCCCCCCCCCCCCCCCAGTGGGGCGCGGGTTAAATGTCACCGGGGCTGCTTGAATTGCATTAGGTGCGCTGTTTTGTCTATCATTGAAAGAAAGGGATACATACAAACTTCAAATTCAATCATTCGAGAAAAAAACTTCTGTTTTCATGTAGTTTTCTCCTAAGATCATTGTTTTCCCGATCAGTGCAGGGAACGCGCGGGGGAATACTTGTATTGAATGCCCCTTCCAGATTCCTGTGGGGTGATTTGCCCCTGATGCCCCCCTGGATCCACCAGTGCCAGCAATTGCCGCCAAAGAGAGCCTCTGCCAGACACTTAATGGAATTCATTTTCCCATTTTGCAAATTTGTATAATTTGTATAAGCAATTGCGAAAATTGTGTCATGCCGCGAAGCGACGCGAAATGTTTCGCTTTTTTACTGGATGTTGACTGCTGCAAAGATAAATTTTACAATTTCACGATAAATTGGGAACGCAAGGGGGGGGGGGGGGGCATACTTGTATTGAATCCCCCCCCCCCCCGATTCCTGTGGGGGGGGGGGGGGGCATTTTCCCTTGATGCCCCCCCCCCCTGGATCCGCCAGTGCGTGACGTAATGCTTCTACCACTGGTGACTGATTGACTGATTGACTGATTCACGTTGACGGCTGTTTTGGAAACTTCACTGGAGCTGTATTGAACATATTCAACAAGGCGTCGCAACCACCTGCAGGGCTGGCCCGAACCTACCTAGCGACTTTGCAGGGCTGACCCGAACCTACCTAGCGACTTTGCAGGGCTGGCCCGAACCTACCTAGCGACTTTGCAGGGCTGGCCCGAACCTACCTAGCGACTTTGCAGGGCTGACCCGAACTTACCTAGCGACTTTGCAGGGCTGACTCGAACCTACCTAGCGACTTTGCAGGGCTGACCCGAACCTACCTAGCGACTTTGCAGGGCTGACTCGAACCTACCTAGCGACTTTGCAGGGCTGACCCGAACCTACCTAGCGACTTTGCAGGGCTGACCCGAACTTACCTAGCGACTTTGCAGGGCTGACTCGAACCTACCTAGCGACTTTGCAGGGCTGACCCGAACTTACCTAGCGACTTTGCAGGGCTGACCCGAACTTACCTAGCGACTTTGCAGGGCTGACCCGAACCTACCTAGCGACTTTGCAGGGCTGACCCGGACCTACCTAGCGACTTTGCAGGGCTGACCCGAACTTACCTAGCGACTTTGCAGGGCTGACCCGAACTTACCTAGCGACTTTGCAGGGCTGACCCGAACCTACCTAGCGACTTTGCAGGGCTGACCCGAACCTACCTAGCGACTTTGCAGGGCTGACCCGAACTTACCTAGCGACTTTGCAGGGCTGACCCGAACCTACCTAGCGACTTTGCAGGGCTGACCCGAACTTACCTAGCGACTTTGCAGGGCTGACCCGAACCTACCTAGCGACTTCGCAGGGCTGACCCGAACTTACCTAGCGACTTTGCAGGGCTGACCCGAACCTACCTAGCGACTTTGCAGGGCTGACCCGAACCTACCTAGCGACTTTGTTTGGCCGTGCAGTGCTCGGTTGTTCTGATTTAAGACGGGAATTGTCATGTTGTGACATCGTGGGTCGACTCGAACATCGTGAGTCGACACGAACATCGTGGGTCGACTCGAACATCGTGGGTCGACTCGAACATCGTGGGTCGACTCGAACATCGTGGGTCGACTCGAACATCGTGGGTCGACTCGAACATCGTGGGTCGACTCGAACATCGTGGGTCGACTCGAACATCGTGGGTCGACACGAACATCGTGGGTCGACTCGAACATCGTGGGTCGACTCGAACATCGTGGGTCGACTCGAACATCGTGGGTCGACTCGAACGCTCAACACCCGGACCCCGTTCTAGGTGACAGAGACCCGCGTTGTCAGTTCATCTCTAGACATGAAGCCTTGGCCTACCTTGGTCCACTTGTAGTAGGCATCTGGCGCCCATGGGCGGTGCGTCGACATATTTGCATTGTTGTCAGCTGTTGCCTGTTGGGGGCGAGGAGCTGATAGCTGATTGGTCCTTGACACATCTTCATTCTAGCCGATTAGTTTTGATTCATCTACATTGTGTGTTGTTAGCCAAGGAGAGGGGGCTTTGTTCGGGGGGGGGGGGTATTATGTGATAAGCGAGCCCGTCTGCCTAAATAGTCCCGAGAATCCGTCATCATTCGGGTCAAAACTAACCACAAATGAGTTACAGTCTGGTAGCCTAATGCGGCCGATTAGCCGATCCTGCATTTGCGCCGAGAGGAGCCCTCATTTGCTGTCGCAGAGAAAGTTGAGAGCAGTGTGGACGTCAGGGCCTTAATAGGGATTCTAACATAGATACGCGCAGTGGCGGATCTACGGTTGGGCAAAATGGGCAATTGCCCCCCGCCCAAACCGCCTGAGATCGGCGCAAAATTGACACATTTCCTGATATAGAAGAAAATCTAAACAACTTTTACTAAGAAAATAGTACTTAGGTTTCTCAGTGCTTGTGCGAAGAACATATAGACATATTAATATGCAAATTGTATGACCTTTGCTCAAAATTAAAATGAAAAAAGTTCAAAATTAGACTTTATTGATATTTCTATCACAGATCTTCATCTGAATGAATTAGCTAAAACAATAAGAATATTTGTACATTTATTATTGTTTTAGATAATTAATTCTGATGAAGATCTGCGATCGAAATATCAATACATTTTTATTTTGAACTTTTCTAATATTAATTTCGAGGAACGGTCATATAATTTGCATATTAATCATTTTACTGAGGAAAGTTTGCTTTAAATCAGCTATCGAAATATCAATATTTTGTTTTGCAGGCGAAATCTGATGAGTTTTCAGAATTGTGCGAGACTTTTTTGGATTTTGCCCCCCATCCCCTCCCCAACTCCCGTTCTGGATCCGCCGATGATTCCGCGTACCTGGGGCTTTTTGCTCTTGTGCACTTACCTCTGTGTTTATGATGTTCTGAAATAAAGAGGCATATTTTCGTCAAAATCATCAATGTTGGCTACCTGGATGTGAAACATTTTGCTTAAAACAATTCCACGCATAACTTTTGAAGATATTTAGCTTAGCCGGCACTAGTGTATTACCTTCACGTTCCTGCTGGTGCGGTCGGGGAACACTGCACTTCACTGTATGCTGTGCACTTCCAGGCTTCCAGCGCTCCGTTGGCCACGTGCCTGCCAAGTCTGGGAGAAACCCCTGTCCGGCGCTGGCTTACGTCAAGGAAAACGTGACCCGTCAGGGTCCCTGCACCAGACATGGAGAGTCATGGTCCTTGGGTGTTGGAGTTCGTGGTATTCGTGGTAAGTTGGAGGTACCACCTCCAACTTACCACGAATGGTCTGTCCGTTCTTTCAGCACGGCACGATTTCAGGTGCGAAAAAAAATGGGATTGTGACATCCATTGACAATTAATCGTTAAAACATCCGAAATTGAGATACAAAATCGATGGTTTTGACTTACTTTGTGAACAAAACACATCTTATGGGAAATTGCAGTTTGAGCTTTCTGCATTATGCCTGTTCTGTGTATGCATAGTGTGGAGTATACACTTGCATGGCTTGGTCAAAACTAAGGAATTTGACTCAATGGGCGGCATGCAACGGCGGCAGTATCGTCCCACCAGCAGCGCCTGACTCAACCTATCGTGGATTCACCTCCTGCTCCTCCGAACTCTCTGACAACGAGGGTATCCCACCCCGTGCACCACCTGCTGCGAACACTGGGAGCAGCTCCTCGGTGTGTAGCCCCACCCGTCCACCACCTGCTGCGAATACTGGGAGCAGCTCCTCGTGTGTAGCCCCACCCGTGCACCACCTGCTGCGAACACTGGGAGCAGCTCCTCGGTGTGTAGCCCCACCCGTCCACCACCTGCTGCGAATACTGGGAGCAGCTCCTCGTGTGTAGCCCCACCCGTGCACCACCTGCTGCGAACACTGGGAGGGGCTCCTCGTGTGTAGCCCCACCCGTGCACCACCTGCTGCGAACACTGGGAGGGGCTCCTCGTGTGTAGCCCCACCCGTGCACCACCTGCTGCGAACACTGGGAGCAGCTCCTCGTGTGTAGCCCCACCCGTGCACCACCTGCTGCGAACACTGGGAGGAGCTCCTCGTGTGTAGCCCCACCCGTGCACCACCTGCTGCGAACACTGGGAGCAGCTCCTCGGTGTGTAGCCCCACCCCGTGCACCACCTGCTGCGAACACTGGGAGGAGCTCCTCGTGTGTAGCCCCACCCGTGCACCACCTGCTGCGAACACTGGGAGCAGCTCCTCGTGTGTAGCCCCACCCGTGCACCACCTGCTGCGAACACTGGGAGGAGCTCCTCGGTGTGTAGCCCCACCCGTCCACCACCTGCTGCGAACACTGGGAGGAGCTCCTCGTGTGTAGCCCCACCCCGTGCTCACTGTGATGCAGGTTCCTCGTGTGTAGGTTCCTCGTAGTCAGGTTCCTCGTGTGTTCCTCGTGTGTAGGGCCTGCCCGTGGTCACTGCATTGTGATTTCACCTGCCGGGTGGGGAGGGAGGGATCATGCACAATCCTTGCACAATCCGTGTCGAGCTAGGAAATTCCGTCCTTCTGAGTCACACTTCACTGGAGGTGCGATCTTCCTGGGAAATGGAGATTTCCAGACTATACGACTGCCCGCTGCCTTCCAGAACGGCTGAGCCGCAATGGTATGTGAAGCGACTTACCAGCTGCTGAGTTGTCGCGCGAAGTATTACAAGACATAAAGTTATGCTCATGTGAAGCGACGTACCAGCTGCTGAGTTGTTGCGCGAAGTATTACCAGACATAAAGTTATGCTCATGTGAAGCGACGTACCAGCTGCTGAGTTGTTGCGCGAAGTATTACAAGACATAAAGTTATGCTCATGTGAAGCGACGTACCAGCTGCTGAGTTGTTGCGCGAAGTATTACAAGACATAAAGTTATGCTCATGTGAAGCGACGTACCAGCTGCTGAGTTGTCGCGCGAAGTATTACCAGACATAAAGTTATGCTCATGTGAAGCGACGTACCAGCTGCTGAGTTGTTGCGCGAAGTATTACAAGACATAAAGTTATGCTCATGTGAAGCGACGTACCAGCTGCTGAGTTGTTGCGCGAAGTATTACAAGAGATAAAGTTATGCTCATGTGAAGCGACGTACCAGCTGCTGAGTTGTTGCGCGAAGTATTACAAGACATAAAGTTATGCGCAGGGGCGTATGATCTTATTCAGTTGGGGGCTTCAGCCCCCCCCCCCCAACTTGTGGCTCAGCCCGACCCCCCCCCCCCACCTGTCAGTCCATAGGCGTAGGAACAGGGGCGGCCGGGGAGGGGGGGGGGGCATGGCCCCTCACTTTTTGGCCATTCTCGGGGGCTAAAATATTAAATTTTGCTTGGTGAGAAAAGTTGTTGATGGCAAAAGGTTCGCCAAGACGAGAGCAGCCCAAATCTGCAAAGAAATTTGCCATAGGGAGGTTGGGGTACTCTCAAATTGGGGGCCTGAGATTGGGGGCCTCAGTAGGCCTGAGATGGCCCTCAGTCGGCCTGTAGGGCCATCAGTCTGCCCAATGGGGCCCTCAGTCGGCCTCAGATGATCCTTAGCCTCCCCGTGGGTCTCTCAGTCGGCCTGAGGGCCCTCAGTCTGCTCGAGGGGCTCTCGGTCGGCCTGAGGGGCACTCAGTCGGCCTGAGTGGGCCCTCAGTAAGCCTTAGGGAGCCCTCAGTCGGCCTGAGGAGGCCCTCAGTCGGTCTGAGGGGGCACTCGGTCGGCCTGAGGGGCCCCTCATTCGGCCTGAGTGACATTCAGTCAGCCTGAAGGGGCCGTCAGTCAGTCTGAGATGGCCCTCAGTCGGTCTGAAGGGTCCTTGGTTGTCCTAGGATAGCCCTCAGATGGCCTGAGGGCCTTGAGTCAGCTTGAGGGACCCTTGGTCGTCCTAGGAGAGCCTTCGGATGGCATGAGGGGCCTTCGGTCTGAGGGCATTCAGTCAGTCTGAGGGGTCTTTGGTTGTCCTAGGATAGCCCTCGGATGGCCCGAGGGGCCCTCAGTCTGCCTAAGGGACCATTGGTCGTCCTGGGATGACCCTCGGATGGCCTGATGGGACGCTTAGTCGGCCTGAGAGGCCCTCGCCCGGCTTGATAGGCCCCTCAGTCGGCCTTAGGTGGGGGCTCAGTCGGTCTGAGATGGCTCTCAACCAGCCCGATGAGGCCCTCAATCGGCCTGAGGGGATATCGGTCGGCCTGAGGGGCCTTCGGTGGACCTGAGGAAGCCTTCTATCAGTCTGAAGGGACCTTGGTCGGCCTGAGTGGTCTTCAGTCGGCTCGAGGACGAGGGTCTTCGATCGGCCCGAGGGTGCACTCGGTCGCCAATTTACATCTCCCCCCGCTCAGTAACAGGCGAAGGGGCCCTCAGTCCTTCAAAGGGGCCCTGACGCTTCGGGGGCCCTGTAGATTGCTCTGTCCCCTGCCCCATCCGAAAATACGATCCGCTGCCACTGACGGGGGGGCCATTGTCTCCGCTTCATGGCCCCCTATTTTTTTTATTTTTTTTTATTTTGCGTGATGATGACAATTTGAGATGGCAAAATGTTCCCAAAGGCGAGAGAAGCACAAAACTGCAAATACATTTTGCATAGGGTGGCTTAGTTGAGCTAAATTCTCCCGCCGAAATTGACGATGATTGTTGGGGCGCGACTATGCTAACTATTCTGAAGGAAAGTGCAACGTTTCGTAAAATAAATAGTCATTAACATTATCGCGTCGAAAATCAGCGATTTGGCAGCGATCAGCGAGTCCGTGGCTCCAGCCACAAAAAGAAACATTGAACAAATCAAAACTAATGAGATATTTTCGGTCACCTAAGATTAGATCGTTAGTTGTTGACCAAATCCGATAAGACAAATCTTTGGTTCGCTAGATTGAACCCAGTGGCGGATCAACGGTTGGGCAAATTGGGCGATTGCCTCCTCAAACGAAACATTGGTAGGCAAATGTGTGGTTTTACACCCCACCCACCCAAGACATGATTTTAAAAGTACTATTTACCACTCCCCCCCCCCGCTCAACAACTTTCGCTGACGGCGCCCTCATGTGGGAGTATGGCATCCTTTTTGCGAAATGTGTAGCGAAATTCGAAACACGAACCAAACTCGAAACCTAGATCCACCACTGGTTGAACCCGAGCAGGGACGTAGTCAAGGAGGGGGGGGGGGGGCACGGGGGCCATGCCCCCCCTCTGATACAAATCCTGGCTGCGTGCCTGAACCTGAGTTGACCCCCCCCCCCAACTGATTTTGCGAAACTACATCCCTGGTTATGCGGCTTCGTGCAACACACCACCTCATACCGAGTACAATGTGTCTGTGTCGCGCTCCTAAAAGATGTCGGCTTTGTCGTCATATGCATTTAATTGTCCTTAGTGGCTGCGCCCACCGTTTCCAGCCTCCACTTCTGTACTCAAACAAGAAATCGTCAGTCGATAGTCACCACCGACCCCCCCCCCCCCCCCCTCCCCGGCCCGTTCAGGCGCGTCTTTCTGGGGTCAAACTCAGTCACCCAGACTGGTTATTGATTCACCTTTTTTTGAAGGATTCAATCACGATTCATTTCGGAATATGAATGATTCAGTCACCGTTTAATTCATGGATAAACATTTTGAGAAATGATGCTTTCCGATTCAAAGAATCATTTTTTTTATCAAATCACGTTTGACTCACCATTGAAATAGCATTGCACAGTCTTTTTTATTCAATCAGCCTTGTATCTATGCGGGTTTTGATTCAATCATGATTCATGAATCACAAAATCTGGTGGTGAATCGATTCTTCTTTGATTCAAGGGATTTTGATTGAACGATTCCAATCGATTCAATCAGAGTCGAATCAATAACCAGTCTGCAGTCCCCACCCGTACCCCATTCCACTGGCCGGCCGCGCCGTCCGGCTCTCCCCTATTCACGCTGAGTGACGCGTCGTGCCGCTTTCTGACCCCGGTCGTCCGCGGTCAGGCGGCGACGCTGCCACTCTCTCTGGCCATTGTCTCCGCTTCTCCGATTGTCTCCGATTGTCTCCGCCGCGCCGGGACCGTCTCCTTGGCCGCGGAACGCCCGACCTGCCCGCAGCTGGGCCACCCCAGGTGTCGGTTGTGGTGGCGCCGGGCGGCCTCAGCTCTCATTCGTGGCTGGGCGAGCCTCGGTCTCTCTCCACCGTTCAGTAAAGAGCTGACGGCGGAGCCCATGTTTATGGGATGTAAGAAATATTGAAGCTAGTTTAGCCTTCGTCTGCTTGTTCAACAACGAAGTGTGTGCACCAAATGACAGTGGGCCAAGGACTTCCATAACTCCAACCTGCAGCAGAAAGGGGTTGGTTGAACTATCCGTCCCACAATTTGCCAGCATCCCATTTCTCACGTCTGAGTCACTTTCTCCCTGTACCGTTTGACGGTTTTTAACACCAATATCTCTTCTGCAGCACCCATTGTGAATTGTCTTTGTTGACCGCAAAAGACGCATGCTCTGCTTGAGTCACGGCGAGATTTCAGAGGCTGAAGATTCGCTCTACTTGTAACCATAATATGATGTAAAACAGTAGTAACACTAACAACAAAATGACAACAGAAAGGAAAAGAAAACAGCGGAAAGCAGTAAAAGCAACAGACGGCAAATGACAGCAAAAATCAGCTGATGATACCAGAAGCCAGCAGGAGACAATGCAACAACTGAAGACAACAAACGATATCAAGAAGTCGACAGATGATATCAGGAGACAAGAGAGTCACCAGGAGTCAACAGAGGATATCAGGAGACAAGAGAGTCGCCAGGAGTCAACAGATGATATCAGGGGACAAGAGAGTCACCAGGAGTCAACAGAGGATATCAGGAGACAAGAGAGTCACCAGGAGTCAACAGATGATATCAGGAGACAAGAGAGTCACCAGGAGTCAACAGAGGATATCAGGAGACAAAAGAGTCAACAGGAGTCAACAGATGATATCAGGAGACAAGAGAGTCAACAGGAGTCAACAGATGATATCAGGAGACGAGAGAGTCACCAGGAGTCAACAGATATCAGGAGACAAGAGAGTCACCAGGAGTCGACAGAGGATATCAGGAGACAAGAGAGTCACCAGCAGTCAACAGATGATATCAGGAGACAAGAGAGTCACCAGGAGTCAACAGAGGATATCAGGAGACAAGAGAGTCACCAGGAGTCAACAGAGGATAGCATAATACGGAGGATATCAGTAGACGACAGAGGATATTATAAGACTACAGAGGATATCATAAAACTACAGAGGATATCAGGAGACTACAGAGGATATAAGAAGTAGACATCAAATGACATCAAAAGACAGCGGACAACAGCAGCAGCGGACAGCAGCCGAAGCACCGCAAGACAGTACAGTACAGTACAAACACCGGCAGAAAACACAGCGGCAGACACAGCGGCAGTAGCTGCTGCGGACGTCACCAGGAGGTCACCAGAAGCGGTCGCTGCACGGACGGCGGTTCTGGACTTTCCATCGCACCTGCCCAGTGTGCCGCCACCGAGATGTAACGGTCCGCCTGGGCCTTCTATGGCCCCGACATGGTGCTGCGGCAACGGCGCCCGAGTGCCGCCGCGCCACCACGCAACGGTGCACATGGCAGTGCACGACCGTGTGCACCCCGCACGGTGCACACCAGTGCACACTGGGCGCTGGCAGGCTGGCGGGACGGCCGTCGGACCAGGACGCGACAGTTGCGAGGCTGAAACGTTTGCACGCTGCGACATTTGCGCCGCTTTTGAGGAAAACACAGCGCCTCAGCAGCTGATGCGCTTCTGATTCAGAGATCCGGGATTGAGATGATTCACAAATCCGCGACACGAACACTGGTAAACACTACCTATTGTGGTCACATGAGCCTTCGTACAAGGGCAATGCTGCGCTATGAGTTTTCAGTGTGTATTTCTCTATCTGGAGCATGGCGTCATATGTAGTATCATTTCCACCAGAGATGCGACATCATTGGATGGACATCGCAGGCCAGCAGCGAGGCCAGAACTGTGTGTGCTGCGCAGGCAGGGGGATCGGCAGGGATCGGCAGGGATCGGCAGGGATCGGCAGGGATAGCACTGTGGGTCGTGTCAGGACGGTGAGCTGGCCTGCGTCGGGCAGGCGATTAGCATGCACAGTGCGATTAAAGGGAATAGGTCACCTTGAAAGTTGTCTTGAAATTCAACCATACGGTGCATCTTGAGCTCAGAACTACGAATATGACTTTCGTTTGGACAACTGATGGATATATGTGGAGAAAGAAGTAAGTTTCTTTTTGCATTTCACGAGAAATCGTACGACAACAGCTGGCGTTCTGGCTCCGCCTGACGCCAAGTACAGTCTCTGAGAAGGGGCCGCCCGGGCGGCTGTGCGGATATTAACGAGGCGTCGTGATCAGAGACTACATGCCAGAGAGTGTACCTGCATCCAGCGGCGAGCGTTCATGTCCTGATCGTGGCCCGGAACAGCGGACATGAAACCGGGCCCACTAGTCCTGTGTCGAAATTACTTAACGTAGGGAGGTAATTCTTTCACCACAACCCATTTTTAGATCTGCTCCACAAATCTGCTATCTCAGTCCAAAACCCCATGTTGAAGGTGAACTATTCCCTTTAATGTGATCACCGCTAGATTGAAGCGACCCTCTGACGTACTGCTGGCTGCGTCTCTTGATCCGGATCTTGAGATAAAGAAGTCTGGAGAATACTGATCTCAGGTTTTTCCTTTGATCTGTAAAATGTGTTGATCTGTAGAACAGCGTGATGGAAGTATCAATTGAGCCGCATCATTCGAGAATCGCGGATCCGGCTGATTTCGTTAAACTAGTATGTTGTGCTTAGTGTTGGAATCATGAGTTCAAAGCTTTCTAAATTTTGCTGTAAAATCGTCGATGGTTCCTCCTTCACGTGTCTAAAGAGCATTTGCCACTTGGTGAGGCCCGAACGCCAGTAGCACATTCATTACCCACCCCGAACGCCAGTAGCACATTCATTACCCACCCCGAACGCCAGTAGCACATTCATTACCCACCCCGAACGCCAGTAGCACATTCATTACCCACCCCGAACGCCAGTAGCACATTCATTACCCACCCCGGACGCCAGTAGCGCATTCATTACCCACCCCGAACGCCAGTAGCACATTCATTACCCACCCCGAACGCCAGTAGCACATTCATTACCCACCCCGAACGCCAGTAGCACATTCATTACCCACCCCGAACGCCAGTAGCACATTCATTACCCTTGCATCTGGAAATCCACCGCAAGGCCGCGGAAAGCAAAGAAAAACTCATCGAAGAGCCACGTGTCGAAGCCGGCAAACCACAGTTTCTCGTGTTCCGCGTCTTTCCAGCTGTACGGTAGTGCTTCTGATCGGTAAAAAGACACTAAAAATTACTGCCTTGACGGCACAGAACTAGTAGCGAATGTAGACTTATGAGTTGTGATTTAGCTAGAAACCGCACTGCAAGCTTTTCGCAATTGTACTTTTATTGCCAAGAACATTCATCCGGTAGCCGTTGGCGAATCCCCACACAACCTTTTGGCTGAAGACATCCAGACGCTCTGCCGGTGAAGGCAATCTCCGTGATGTAAGAAATTGGCTCTGAACGCTCGCCCCAGCATCGCATTAGATCCCTAGGGAGCCGTCAGAACTGCCCCGGGCCAGGAATGCAGCGATGCCAGATCCCCTCCTTTGTAGCCTAATTGCCAGACGTGTAGCCACTTATCCCCCTCTCGCCCCCCCCCCCCCCCCCCCCCTCCCTCCCCCTCCCCGTCCCTCCACGAACCTGGCAAAGCATTAGCGGCACGCAAGCTATCATAAAACTCAGCCGCCGCAGCTGGCGGAGACTGGGGAGGTTGCCTCGAGGGGGATAAAGTTAATTCCAACTTCGTCATATTTACACCGCACAGATGACAGTGACAACAAACTTTCTGAAAAGCCAGAACACTCTCAGTCCATTCCATGCACACACCTGACTGCTTATCAAACTGCATTCACCTACCTATCCCTATCCGATCAAGTCTGCTCTAGTGCTCAATACCTCTGCTTCAAAGTGTTGTCAAATGAATGCCATCCTGTGGCCTGCATTTTCTTCACATCAGTTTCTGAACTTATGGAGCGAGTGTTGGCCATTTTTCACCTGGACTCCGTCGCCGGTCGCCGGGCGGCGGGCAGCGGGGAGTGGCGGTGCCCTGCACGGTCAACGGGACAGTTATGGGTACGGCGAACGGTCCGCGGCAGCTGTGCGATCCGTGCACAGTGTATGTGCACTCTGCACAGGTGCAGCGTCACAGCGCGCGGACGACAACGACCCCAAGTCGTGCCAACTGTATGTGGATGGAGATGTGCGACTTCTATACCGTTGCGGACGAATGGGGTCCATGTGGGAGCTTCAAACGGACGGGGGATTAGCGAGGTTTACGGGCTGCTTCCTTCTCGACGGCCCCTCAGCGCGGAGTTGAAGTTGAGCCAACCGAGAGAGATTCGCGCGCTCAATCCGCCCGGGCGCTTCGTTTGATGGTGTCGTCACCGACGTTTACGACGATCTCGGCTTAAGCTACGGTCATTGTCAAACGTCGAAATGGTGCGGTACTTGACGTTGACATGAGAGGTATGTCGGTCAAGTTTAGCACGAGCTGGCGTCGCGCAGAGCTGCGATCTCTTCTGCAGTGATGAATCAGTGTGCGGTTGAATGCAAACGTCAGCACTTTCTCCGCGTCTGAAAACAGACACTTTCCCTGAGCTATATTGGGCTCTGAATAGTCTCACCAACAGGGACATCAAGCCGCCATCTACTGCCACGAGTAACGCGTAGGTCCTTTTTATGGGCACTACAATATTAGCATCCGTGAATATTGCGTTGTCACTGGCAGCTGACTCTGTGAACATAATCGTGTTCAGAGCCGGCTGACACTGCCACCGTCAGCCTATCTCAGCCAATGGCGCTGCAGCTAGGCGTCACACTGCACTGCTGACAGCGCTGACACGCCCACTCTGTACAGACAACACCTGCGATGTCGGCCACAGCGAAGTATGTCACCTGGACGGCCACGAGGTGTTTTTCTGACGAGGCGGTGGCGCAACGCAGCTGGTGTCGGGGGGGGGGGGGGGGGAGAGGGGGGGGGGACGGGTGCTACTGGGGGGGGGGGGGGGGACAAGGTCGCCAAGGCTGTCTGCTTCATTACCGTTCCCAAGGGCGGCGCCAGCATTTTGTGGACTTCGGAAGGAATTGGGCCAAGGATGTGTATCTGGCACTATTTTATCTGTTCTTCAAATTTGATTTGGGTCTGAGCTCGTGTCTTGGTCACTTGCTCGTTCATTCGAAGTGTTTTAAACGACTTTCGGATGGTTAGGCCAACAACTCTGAACAGTGGCTGAAGGTCAACTCTGCCACTGCCAGCTTTATTAAGCACCCTAACAAGCCATGGCCTCTTCGAATCTCCCGGAAACGCCATCCAACTCCTGCGAAGTTTCATCAACGAGTTAACGCCACTTAATCGCTGCCAACGCCAGCCGACAGGATCATTAACCCAAACTGCGTGCTATCCGCTACGCCCCTTTGTTTCGCCGTGAAGGCGGCTGACCCTCCTGCCTCCCTCCCTGGCTGCGCCTCTGCAGAGTGATGCTGTGGGGTTGGCCGACTTTCCCTACTCCTTCCCTGGCTGCGCCTCTGCAGGGTGATGCTGTGGGGTTGGCCGACTCTCCCTACTCCTTCCCTGGCTGCGCCTCTGCAGGGTGATGCTGTGGGGTTGGCCGACTCTCCCTACTCCTTCCCTGGCTGCGCCTTTGCCGGATTGATGCGTCACGTATACAGGTGTACCGGCGGCTGCGGAGCCGCGGAGGGACGGGCGCGACCAAGGTCGCGGCGACGATCTGCGGCGCATTGGAGACGATCAGCGGCGCAGGAGAGGCGACCAGCGGCGCAGGAGAGGCGACCAGCGGCGCTGTGGAGACGATCAGCGATGCGGAGTGGCGGGCCGAGCGAGAGAGAGAGCGAAGGAGATCACG
Source organism: Chirona hameri (assembly GCA_036785665.1). Classification (NCBI taxonomy): domain Eukaryota; kingdom Metazoa; phylum Arthropoda; class Thecostraca; order Balanomorpha; family Balanidae; genus Chirona; species Chirona hameri. Next base: position 11,954 of record JAXIVJ010014134.1, on the reverse strand, counting down.
TTTGGGCCCAGTGAGGCTATGCGCCCCAACCCGACTAGAACTGAAGAGTGAGGGAGATGGGACGCAGGACGCAGATCGGAGCGGAGGTGTGGTGGTCGTTAACCCGCGCACGGCGGACCCCGCGCACGGCGGACCCCGCGCACGGCGGACCCCGCGCACGGCGGACCCCGCGCACGGCGGACCCCGCGCACGGCGGACCCCGCGCACGGCGGACCCCGCGCACGGCGGACCCCGCACACGGCGGACCCCGCGCACGGCGGACCCCGCACACGGCGGACCCCGCGCACGGCGGACCCCGAGCACAGCGGACCCCGCGCACAGCGGACCCCGCGCACAGCGGACCCCGCGCACAGCGGACCCCGCACACGGCGGACCCCGCGCACGGCGGACCTCGCGCACAGCGGACCCCGCGCACAGCGGACCCCGCGCACGGCGGACCACGCGCACGGCGGACCCCGCGCACAGCGGACCCCGCGCACAGCGGACCCCGCGCACAGCGGACCCCGCGCACAGCGGACCCCGCGCACGGCGGACCCCGCGCACAGCGGACCCCGCACACGGCGGACCCCGCACACGGCGGACCCCGCGCACAGCGGACCCCGCGCACGGCGGACCACGCGCACAGCGGACCCCGCGCACAGCGGACCCCGCGCACAGCGGACCCCGCGCACAGCGGAACCCGCACACGGCGGACCCCGCGCACAGCGGAACCCGCGCACAGCGGAACCCGCGCACAGCGGAACCCGCGCACGGCGGACCCTGCGCACAGCGGACCCAGCGGACCCCGCGCACAGCAGACCCCGCGCACAGCAGACCCCGCGCACAGCGGACCCCACGCACAGCGGACCGCGCGCACAGCGGACCCCGCGCACAGCGGAACCCGCACACGGCGGACCCCGCGCACAGCGGAACCCGCGCACAGCGGAACCCGCGCACAGCGGAACCCGCGCACGGCGGACCCTGCGCACGGCGGACCCTGCGCACAGCGGACCCAGCGGACCCCGCGCACAGCAGACCCCGCGCACAGCGGACCCCGCGCACAGCGGACCCCGCGCACAGCGGAACCCGCACACGGCGGACCCCGCGCACAGCGGAACCCGCGCACAGCGGAACCCGCGCACGGCGGACCCTGCGCACGGCGGACCCTGCGCACAGCGGACCCAGCGGACCCCGCGCACAGCGGACCCGCACCCAGCGGACCCCGCGCACAGCGGACCCCGCACACGGCGGACCCCGCGCACAGCGGACCCCGCACACGGCGGACCCCGCGCACAGCGGACCCCGCGCACAGCGGACCCCGCGCACAGCGGACCGGACGCCTAGTGTTACCTCGTGGTGCCGTGTGACCACGTCAGAGACATGGTGTCAGCGGTCGGAGATGGGTCGGTGATAATCTCGGGCGACGTTCGGAGAAGTGATGGTGCGGCATGCTGAAGAAAAACGGCATGGTGTTATGGCGGAGAAATTACTAGATAACGGTGAGGTATATGGTCAGGATGGTGACAGTGTCGCTGTTTCAGCAGATGAGGGGTAAAATGAGTACATGACTGGGGAACTACATCTGCGCAATAGTTTTGCGAGGTGGGGGGGGGGGGGGGGATTGTGTTTATTAGTGTGATGTGGGTTCGAAAAAGGCAGTGTGGTTGGTTATTTGTGCGGCTTCTGGTTTGTGTGGTTCTGGTTCTGGTATAGCTCGAGAGTAACTCGGGTGAATTGCTGATTTTGGCTTCTACTCGACAACGACCATGCTCTCCTCACTCCTCGCTTCAGACTCCACACTCTTCATCCTCTTCACCCACTCCACGTCATGCTCGTCGTTCTCCAACAACCGACCTCGCCCAACTGTGAAAGTGGATGCCTACATACATAGGCTGTGGTAGCATTTATTATTTCCCCATCTGTGGCGCTGTCCGGTTTGCGACTTAGCCGAGATAATATGAAGCGACCCGGACTCGTGGCGAACTCATGTAGTCATGGCATCTCGATTGTTGTCCATCTTAGCTCCTGGCAGAAGGACCTCGCTGAAACAGACCACGAGCCGCGGAATGTGAGTCAGCCTATACCAATGCGGATCTTCGCGCCGGCTTGTCACTCGTGAACTGAGGAGCTGGTGTCCCTGTCTGCATGCCAGTGATGCAGGTCATGGATGAAGACAGTGGCGTTTCCGTAGCGAGGGACTGCACTGTCTCAATCCTGCTTCAGAGTTTACAGAATTGAGAAGTCTTGTCCGCAGTGATAAACACGTTTCTCGATACGCGCATGTTGTGCATATCATGATTGACAATGGAACGTTATCTCCGCTTGCCATCGTGACGTCATCAAGGAGGCGTGTTTCATACATGTTGGAAGCGCAGGCAAACGCAATTAGAAGCCTGGTATGGTGCAGACTGACTGAGGGAGTTGTACTTTACAATAGTTTCAATGAAGTCTCATCAACGGCTGGACCGTCCTCTTGGCTCTTTCTGGAAATCCTTCCGTTTCTGCTCTACTCTTCCTTTTACATATTTTCTTTAGTCCACTCTCCACTTCTCTCCTTCCCTTATTTGTTTCTGCTTATTTTCCGTATCTTATTATTGTCTCTCGTCTTCTCTCTACTTACCTTCCTGCTTCTCGCGTTGCACGTGATCTCCTCTCTTTTCTGTACCTGTATCCTCCCTTTCCTCCCAACTTCCATCACATCTCCTCTTCCTCCGCCCCATTTGAGTCTCCCCTCGTCTTCCGTCCATCCCACATCAGCCAGGGACGGAGGGGAGCGTGGGGAGGTGGATGTGGTGAGCGTGGGAGGTGGATCTGAAGGCTGCAGCCCGATCGGAGCCAGCCTGAAGGCCATGCTGGAATGTCGGTCACGTGGTAGACCGTCTGCCGAATTCGCCCCGGGCAGAAATCGGCCCCAACGTCGCCAAGACACACGGGAGTGGACGCGAGGCCCTGTTTGGTGCAGTGAGATTGTGTGACACGAAGACAGGATAGGAACAATGCAGAAGACAGACAGACTATGTAGTTCAGCTCATTCAGGCACTTGAGCAGATCACCGCGATGACAGGGTGTTGTGGTGCATTGGTGTTGGTTTAATGGTGACCCCAGTGGCTTGATTATGAGAGCGCCCGACTTGTCACGCTAGCATAAATGGGCGATATCGAATGCACTCTGCCATGAACAAGGGAGATACTAAACCGGTACAGGGACTCACAGGCAATCTAATGGGATTTTGGGGCCAACCGATGCAAGGTGAATGCACATTCTAAGACTCCCGTACTTAACTCCCGTACCCGTAAGACTCCCGGGCTTAACTCCCGTACCCGTAAGACTCCCGTACTTAACTCCCGTACCCGTAAGACTCCCGTACTTAACTCCCGTACCCGTAAGACTCCCGGGCTTAACTCCCGTACCCGTAAGACTCCCGTACTTAACTCCCGCACCCGTAAGACTCCCGGGCTTAACTCCCGCACCCGTAAGACTCCCGTACTTAACTCCCGTACCCGTAAGACTCCCGGGCTTAACTCCCGTACCCGTAAGACTCCCGTACTTAACTCCCGTACCCGTAAGACTCCCGTACTTAACTCCCGTACCCGTAAGACTCCCGGGCTTAACTCCCGTACCCGTAAGACTCCCGTACTTAACTCCCGCACCCGTAAGACTCCCGGGCTTAACTCCCGCACCCGTAAGACTCCCGGGCTTAACTCCCGCACCCGTAAGACTCCCGTACTTAACTCCCGTACCCGTAAGACTCCCGGGCTTAACTCCTGTGTGCTCCTGTGTCCCTGTAGAAACTCGCCTTGGAGAATGATAAGCTCCATAGACTACGCTGCGCTTGTTAGATCAGTTTGTAGTCAATGCTGCAGACGGAGGCGCGATGTCAAGTAGTATTCATAGGCAATGAACATTGCACAATTAATTTAGCATGAGAGGCGAAAGTTACTTCAGGTGCCATGTGTATGTGTATGACATTCACTGGCAGATCCAATCCTACCATGACCTTCAAACACATAGTCAATGTGCTTGAAACCAATGTGGCGAACTCCTATAGCAGTGAAGGTGTGTTTAACTCGGTGCTCCTGAATCCCGTGGTTCGTTGTACGTTTCAGCTTCACTGGCCTATCTGCGGTAGAATGGCTTCCTCTGGCAGCGACACCCGGCTGCGACTCCATCTGTAGGCCTCGGCTCCACTCTTCCGTTTACAGTAGAGCCGTCTCTTCCCTGATCTCGTCTCGGCTGATCGAGGCATCTGTTTTGCCATCACGGTCCGGCTGCACTGTGGACTTCCCGTTTTTGTTTTTTGCTCGTAAGCGGAGGCGCCCGATCGTCACGGCACGTTTCGATTGTGACGTCACTCGATGACTGTCCACTTGCGGCAATATGGCGGCGCTCATATCCCTTTGTGGCAATATGGCGGCGTCCAGCGGTGCCCAGCGGTGGCCTGCAGGGGGTGTTCACCCTGCATGCTGATGTCATTTAGCAATGTGCGCCCCGAAACTGGTTCTGCTGGGTGGCGCCGGAGTGGGCGGCTTATCCCGGCTTTGTGGGGGAGGAACGGGCCCGTAGAGTCACTGGGAATTAGGTCACACGGGAACGGCGAGCACGGGCGCGGAAAACTGGTAAATAATGGATTTGCCAACAGTGGCATTTGCGTTTCATTTCTCTTTCGATCTCGTTGCGTCACGTAATTGGAGCTGAACAGGATGTCAAAAGTGAAGTTGGCGGCCGAATTCCTCCGGGTACGAATTCAGGCGGGTGCCTGCGTGTCTGAAAATGGAGAGTGACGCTAGGAATGCTCGAATTGTTGGAATTTGCCAGCTGCTTGTTGCTCCAAAAAGAAGTGGTTTGCAGCGAAATGTTAATGTGACAAGCTTCTTGCAGAGTACACCACTTGGGTTTATTGGCGGCACTTTGCGTGCAGACATGAGACAAAGATACAAATATACGAAATTTCGCAGCGCGAACTCAAACAATTGAACTCACGTCATGCGACACAATATATCATGTATATAATACACGTATTTGTCACATACTTGCGATTCGTAGAATGCAAAGCCCACGCCTTTTGGAGGAATTGACACCTTCTGCTGTCGGTTGTGTCCCTATCATGAACTCAAAATTGGTCAAAACTGCTTAGCGGTTTTTTAGATTGCATGCCAAACCTATTTGAAAGAGTGTTGAATCGAATGACGTCACCAATTATGTAGGCAATGGGTGCCTTGGCTTTGGCAGTTTCTGCGCCCGTGAGACATAATCATCATATCATACTCTGTAGCTGTTTTAATCCGCCTGGATTTTGTGACATTGGCTAGGTCTGGTAACCTCGTATCTTTGACCGGATTACTACAAACAAAGTCGCCTCGAGAGGTTTCTCGTCAAGCGCCGCTGTTCTGAGGAGTCGAACGAGTTTGCTCCGAGCAGACATCGGCATTTCCTCTTCGTGCCTGGGTCAGCCTGTTGCGATGGAGCTGCCAATGGAGCCGGACCCATGCCCGCCGGCTGGAGTGCACGGATTCTGCTGACGCCAAGGTCCGTCCCGCCCCGCGGCGCCCCCTCCTCGCTCCCCGCCCCTCCCGACGGTCACACTGGCCGGGCCGCGTGGGGAATGCGCCGGCCGTCCTGGTGTGAGAAGGCGTCTGCAACGCCGGCTGATCGTCGACCTCTAGCACCAGGCGGGTATGCTGCGCCGCTGGGCACACGCCGGCGACCGGTCAGACGGAGAGAGTTGATGAAGTTGGGGGGGGGGGGGGGGGGGAGAGAGGAGGGAGGAGAAACCATCGGCCTGGTTTGGGTGCAGCAGTCATCAATCATCGTTCGATTCGGGAAATCAGCTCCATTGGAGTCGCTTAGTTTGCTGGGAATTGTGCTAAGTGCTTACTTCACATTGTGCACAATGTGCTAGTGTGCTGTCTGCACGGGTGAAGTTCCCGCGACAATGTGACGTTCAGCCATTGTGATGCGTCACTGCTATCGCGTATTACGTAACATGTGAAATTCACATTACACTTGTCGATGACCATTGTCATGCGTGTCTGATGACGTAAGCACATCAGAACAACTAACAAGTGTCCTCCAACCTGATGCCAAACATCCTAACAAACGAGTCGCCTGAGCCGGAAAAGGTCGCCGCAAAAGGAATTGGTCCGCAGGCCATTAGATGACGGCGATTTGTATCAAATGCGCACTATGCTGGATCTGAAAAGGGAGGTCTTCCACGACGGCCAAGCGGCAGTGCCTCTTTGCAGCTAGCGAACTGGGGCGATCAGCTGTTAAGACTGCACGCACGTGACCATATGTGGGCAGCTGACGCGAGGCAGACACACTCTCATGGGAGGGCGCTGTGTGCCTGCATACGCGCCCCGTCTAGAATGCCACCCAATGACACCGCTGAGATGGCTGAGCACTTTTCCCGTTGTGGAGATTGGCAGGAAGTCTGCAGATAAGTTCGTGGTCTGGTTTGGGGTCTGCTTGACCGACACGTGACCTAACGGAGTCGGGGACAGCGGTGCCAGGCCTGCAAATGCGGGGTGTGATGCGATTTTTCCTCTGTAAGCCTCACGTCATTTGGAGATATTTCCGTTTTCCTACCTGTGCATTTTCCCGTGGAATGTTAAAACGTGCCGCGCCCGGCTGGAAGTGAACTGGAGTCCGGATTTGTAGACGGCTATGCGATATGCGGAGGTCCGTATATGCGATATGCGATATGCGGAGGTCCGTATCCCACCCGTATCCCACGGTGCCGCTGATTGCATGACAGACATGACAGATCCCAGGGTAACTATGACAGACATGACAGATCCCAGGGTGCGGCAGACCTTGTGAAATTTTAAACCAACCGGCTTCCTCCCACTGAATTTCGTATCGTGCGTGGAAGCCGTGACAGGCAATCGGTGTGCAGTCTTTGTATGGATATTTCCCACGCTGCGAGGTAGTTTAACGTAGCCAAATACAGACTTGTACTCTTCCAGGGTATTTCAAATCTTTCGGTTACGTATTCGTATGTTCATATCCTCCAAGCGTTCTGCCGTGGTTACACACTCGAGTCAGATGGTCGTAAATTGTAAGAGACATGTCTAACGAAATTACGCCGCTGAAGCCTTGACCCCGGCGATGTGCGACATTTAACAATGCATTTTCATTTTCCTGGCCAGTCTAGCCGTGTCTTGCATCACCAATGCCTCATTAACGATTATCTTGAGACAGCTACCGCATTCGTAACGTCGAGTCGTCGGTCTTGTTTCCGACAGCTCCCACAAGTTCGACTCGTGAAGTTTGACTCAACGTTGCCCACATACCTATATAAATACCTTGTTTACTGCAACGTACCGGTCTCGGACTTCTTGTCATGCCAGCGCCAATGAAATATAACAAATGGGAACGTCACGAGGTAACATCAACGAGCTGTCATGTCTTATTAACAACTTCTGAAGTTTTGGCTCACGAGCAGCATCGCTGTTCAACAGTGTGTGTGGCCTGTGAATAGAGCACTACTGCCTCCTTCACTTCACCGGGACGGAACCCAACTATTCGTGTTACCAACATGACAAAAGCACACAACATATCATCATACCGGGACTGGCATTGGGCCGCCGATAAATGCTTTGTTGTGTCTGACCCTTAATATACATCGCCTCCCCTGTGTACTCTGTCCCCATGGACGGCGGAGGCGGGGGGGGGGGACGCGTCCCCCCCAAACATTTTCGGATTTAACATTACGCCTATGGGCGTTGCATACAAGAATTGACTTCAAAGTGCCTCCGTCCCCCCAACTTTCGGAAGGTGGCACCGCCCTTGTCTGTCCCTCGCCGCGGCTTTGGCCATCTCCCCTGTACATCCCGTTGCGACCGGCTTTCGCTTCCCCTGTCTGCATCCCCACTCGGTTCCCGTCTCCCCAATATACGCCCCCGCTCCGTTCAGCCTCTCTCCGCAGTGTACCGTCCCCCGCCGCCACTGTAGCGCTCAGCCGCAGCACAAACACGCGGTGCCCAAAATAGCCTCAGGCCATCAATCTCGGTCGCCAGCCAACCCTGTTCCCTGGGGCAGCCCTCGCCGACTGAACCACCTCCCTGCGAGACCCTCTCTACTTCACGCCGTCGGCGGTCCATGTTGACACACGCACACAGCGGGCGTCGGTCGACGTTTATTCTGGTGCCGCGTAACCCACGCGACCCTCGCGCCCCTCGCGCCCCACGCATCCTATGCGCCCAGCGTGCCCCACGACGCTCCCGGGAGCGATGTCGAACGCGCGGGAAAGGTCCAGGAAGACGCGGCGGGGCCGTGTATTGACTCGAGCCATCGACCCCGTCGGCGAGTCATCGCGGAAATTGAGCGGTGGGCTCGTGAGTCATCCGTGGCGCGCGGCCGGCACTACCAGCGGGATTAGGGGGGTTGGCGATTATGGGGGTTGGCGAGCGACTTCGTGAGTAATTGTGTGTCTGGGAACCCGGTGAATCCCTCCCGGGCTTGGTTCGTATCGAGCTTGATTCAGTTCAGCCTTGGGCTTGAGCGTGCAGAGCGGTGCGTTTAATAGGGCGGTAGTAGGTGATGTGCAACCTATGCCTCACAAGTATGCTCATTAGCATCGTATAACCGCAGCAGTTGAACCCCGCCCTTAAACCCCGACACATCACTACGAACATGCTCCTAACTCGAATCGTCAGCCATCAAAGAAAAGGAAAAATACAGAAATGCATATGTGAAACGATTCTTCCGCCATAAATATTGACATGAGTGTCATGTTCGATGAGCGTCATGAGTGTCAGTGTCATGTAAACATGTAGTTGCGGCGCTCTTCAACTTTAAATCATCATCAAATGAGTATCGGCCACGAAATATTCCAGACGCAGACGAATCCGGCGTTTCCTGTGGACACGCGGCCACGTCACAGCCTCGTTGACGGTATTCGGGTCCGTCCTATTGTTGGTCGGCTCCGGCGGCCGCTGTGGTTCAAAACAGCGGTTTTTGTCCCGTCGATCCGGGTGTTTTGTCTGTTTTCTCCTGCAGATCCCCGGATATACAGCACGCGGCCGATGCGGCTGTCAGACGGAGTACTCCGCTGATGCGTCTCCTGTCCTCGGATCGAGACATCGAGACACTGACAAAGCTGGACGGCGTGCGGTGACTCGGATCGAGACATCGAGACACTGAGACACTGACAAAGCTGGACGGCGTGCGGTGACTCGGATCGAGACACTGAGACACTGAGACACTGACAAAGCTGGACGGCGTGCGGTGACTCGGATCGAGACATCGAGACACTGACAGAGCTGGACGGCGTGTGGTGACTCAGATCGAGACACTGGGGACACTGGCAAAGACGGACGGCGTGTGGTGACTCAGATCGAGACACTGGGACACTGGCCAAAGCTGGACGGCGTGTGGTGACTCAGATCGAGACACTGAGCCACTGACAAAGCTGGACGGCGTGCGGTGAATGGGCGGCTTCGGCTATCGAGAAGGAAATGCTATGCGGAGATTAAAGGATGGACGCCGTTTTTGTGTGTTGTGTTTGATTTGATAAGCCGTAAGCCTATTTATCTCCCGAGGTATCGATCTTGGCTTCGACGTATCTTTCAGCAGATTCTGCTAGTGTCTGACTGCTGATCGTGGCATTTTAGCACCATACATCTATATCTATCTATAGCACCTACACCAATCCATATAATGTGTACCACACTCACCAATTCACATTATCCTACATCGCGAGGTTGTCGAATGAAGTCATCACGTGGACCCGGACAAGTTGTTAATCCCCACCTCAGACAACTCAAGTGCGTGATCCTGGGATAATCCACCTCCGTCTGGACGCCGTCAAGTTAGCCGGGTGAGGCTGACCCGTGTTGAGTGTCGGCAGTGGGTCATTTATCAGCCTCTTTTCGCGTGTGTCGCGTGTGGGAGGCCGGGTGTGAGCCGGGGAGATGAAGTGGTCGTGTGACTCGCTGTTGCGACACAGAGTTTGCAGCTGCCGCCGTCGTGTCATCGCCAGGGCGTAGTCGTAATCTTGTCAGGGAACACATGTTCGCCAAAGAAGCCTGGCAGCTGGGTGCTCTAATTCTAAGTAGGTGCTCTAATTATAATTCAGCGTGTCAGCAGCTGAGTTAATTATGACTTTTATGTGTGGATTGTATTCGAGCAGATTAATAAGCAGATTTGAGGACGGGTGCTTATTGTTTTATTTGTATTGTGTTATTGTGTTATGATCAAGTTCGCCGTTCTTCCGGATATGTAGGTATAAAGACATATGCTATTATAATATATGCACAAACCTTCAGATCACAATCAAAATAAAAGTCCCGATGTCGTTAGTGTGCGAGTCGTAAAATCCGGTAAATCATGAACAGTTCCAGTCACTACCCCGGGCCACGGCTGCACCACACAATGAACAGTTGGTCCGGTTCAGACCGGGCTGCACCACACAATGAACAGCTGGTCCGGTTCAGACCGGGCTGCATCGCACAATGACAGTTGGTCCGGTTCAGACCGGGCTGCACCACACAATGAACAGTTGGTCCGGTTCAGATCGGGCTGCACCGCACAATGAACAGTTGGTCCGGTTCAGACCGGGCTGCACCGCACAATGAACAGTTGGTCCGGTTCAGACCGGGCTGCACCGCACAATGAACAGTTGGTCCGGTTCAGACCGGGCTGCACCACACAATGAACAGCTGGTCCGGTTCAGACCGGGCTGCACCGCACAATGAACAGTTGGTCCGGTTCAGACCGGGCTGCACCACACAATGAACAGTTGGTCCGGTTCAGACCGGGCTGCACCACACAATGAACAGTTGGTCCGGTTCAGATCGGGCTGCACCGCACAATGAACAGTTGGTCCGGTTCAGACCGGGCTGCACCACACAATGAACAGCTGGTCCGGTTCAGACCGGGCTGCACCACACAATGAACAGTTGGTCCGGTTCAGACCGGGCTGCACCACACAATGAACAGCTGGTCCGGTTCAAACCGGGCTGCACCACACAATGAACAGTTGGTCCGGTTCAGACCGGGCTGCACCACACAATGAACAGTTGGTCCGGTTCAGACCGGGCTGCACCACACAATGAACAGCTGGTCCGGTTCAGACCGGGCTGCACCACACAATGAACAGCTGGTCCGGTTCAGACCGGGCTGCACCACACAATGAACAGTTGGTCCGGTTCAGACCGGGCTGCACCGCACAATGAACAGTTGGTCCGGTTCAGACCGGGCTGCACCGCACAATGAACAGTTGGTCCGGTTCAGACCGGGCTGCACCACACAATGAACAATTGGTCCGGTTCAGACCGGCTACAGACTGGTGGATGACGCCTCTCCGTTGTGTTCTCTGAGTGATATGCGCAGATTGCATGCACTAACGGGTGGGCTTGTTACCCTGGACTGAAAGCTTCCAGCACTCAGTACACTCTGGTCAATCGTGGTATTCCGTGTATGCAGCGCTCTTACAATGGCCGTGCAGGGCAACAGAGATGGCAATCAGAGTACCAGACTCGGGCTGTCCACAGTTCTCGGACGGCCAACGGTACGCTGGCTCTTAGAGTGATAAAACGCGAAACACTGGCTAGCCGTTTCCGGCCGACATCAGGCTTTGGAGACAAAGGTTTTAATGATTTCGTTGCATTTAAGCCACAGCATGTACACTTGGTTTTCTTATCTTGACGCCGACATGACGAAAACCCCAGGGCTGGGGAGCCGGGAGGAGGGTTGGCAAGTCGTGACGAAGGCTGGATATAACTTGCCTCGTGTGATGTCGCGTGGAAAGTAGAAAAAAAAACGAAAACGGCGGGTGCCCACTCAAAACGTATAACGTGTTCATCGCTCGCATGTGTATCCTTTCTGCGTTGGCCCATTTCAGTGAACTCCATATGCCAACAGCCACTACTCGGTACCGCAAATCCGCATGTGGCCAGTCATGAATGGACCGCTGAGTTAAAAAGTGCCTCGTCCTTTCCCGACGAGCCGGTGACTTGGGATGGTTTCCTGTC